>OMLP01017674.1:0-44313 GCA_900302685.1 Spondyliosoma cantharus | reverse complement strand
AGTTGTCCTCTAAAAGTGTGCCGATTCTCACTCACATTTTTGCAAGATCAGGTGTTTTTTTTCAGTTGATCAAAGACATGCAAGTACATTGCAGCCTTTTAAACTTCCAATTAGCTATGGTGCTTGTAAACTACTTTTCTCTTTCTCTGCCACATTTATAAAATAATCTTTCAGTTAGGGGTGGATTGATCCTTCTGCATGCCTCATAACATATCAAAGTGTGTTTACAGGTGTTGGGGGTACTACTGCATATCTGATAAAAGTAGAATATAGTCTTTGATTGCTCCAGGGGAAGCTGCATGTGCTCTAATAAATTCCCTCCAGTGATATCGCTCAGTGACTGAGTTGCATTATGGGTAATGGAGGTGCCAGGTTTTGAAAAGTCGTCCATGATGAAAATTGATACAACAGAACCAGAGATATCATCGTTTTTATTCCAGACATTCTTCTTCCTTTTTTTAAAAAAAACCTGGCACCTACATTTCCCACAATGCAACTTAGCCACTGAGTGACATCACTGGAGGCGATATGCAGTTAATACTTCCAAGGCCTGTAAACACACTTTAATGTGTAAAATTGGTGGAGTTACCCTTTTAAGGTAATGAGAGGAAATGGATTGCCTTGGCAAAACAATCTATAACAGAGGCCTGCCAGTACTGGATGAAAGTAAGTGATAGCAGAAACACTGAGTTTTACAACTTCATTTGCCTCAGGAACTTAGTTCTATGTTGAAATATGTTGTTACCTGGTCCACCTCTTCACTCCCTGGATCACCCCTCAAATGTGTGGGTATGAAGGTGTCTTGGTTGAGTCAGCTGTTGCAACTCACGCCTGTACTCAAGCGTTCTAAGTGAGCCGGCCCTTTGGGTTCCCTTCTCCCTGTGGTTTCAGGACCAAGCAGTTGTGGAAGACTCTGATCAGGTGCACCGTGAGAGGAAGGAAGTAAGGCTGCCGCTCGGCTCAGCTCAGCTTGGCCAGGCTCTTGTCATTGGCTAAAGCTTACAGGTGTGCTGTGATCTGGTGCGGTCTGCTCTGCTTGTGTTTCTCTGCTGCTCTCCCAGATAAGGGGCAGACATTGATAGATGCCATTAACAAAACTAAAGCTGCTCAGCGTTCGTTGTCTTTAGTTTAATGTCTTATTGTGTTCTGTGTCTGATTTGGGCTTGAATTGAATGCTTAAGTGAGTCCTGAAGGCAATATGTGCTGAATCAGGGAATTTGTCATGTTTGTCTGTTGTCAGCCCAGCTTTTCAACTGTTTGGGCGTCACGTCATTTTGTTAGCAGGCATTGAAAGACTCTGAAAACCCATATCACCACTCACCTCAAGGTATAATATTTTAGATAAAAGTCACTGATCCATCTCACCACGTAGGGCATTTCTTCTTAGACATTGTATTTATGCTAAAGTGACTTTTATTGGCTTACTTTCTTGTGGAGGTGCTGCATGCTGTAAAGGGGCATGACTTCCTCGTCACTTGCACAGATTTAAGATTCCTCTAGAGCTAGAAAGCAGTAAGGGAAATTGACAGTTTATTAGCAATTTGTTATAGTCTTTGCTAAAGCTAAACAATGACCTGGCCCATGTGGCATGTGGTTGTAGATTACACCACTGACATTGAGGTTCAGCATGAGTTTGGTCCTATTTTGGCCTTGGCTGGAGTGTGAATACTGGACTTGGCAATCTTGGTTGTGTTCTACTGCAGAGAGACAAAACATCTACTGGAAGTATGTGATTGTTGTTCAGCTGTCAGGCTGCCTCGAAGTTGCGTAGTTTGGAGCATAAAGCACCGTAGTTTTCTAACGAACTTCTTGGAGCATCTTGCCACACTGGGAGATTGAGCATGGCTTTGGCATGAAGGATAGAATAGATTGTTCTTGAATTCTTGCAAATGCTGGTCAACACGAGAGATACGCGTCTGGGCCGGACATGCACGCACATACTGAGCAACAGCTTTATTATTATCACCATCATCATCATCAGTGCTGTTATTAGGTGTGATGTCACCTATTAAAAACTGCTTTATTCGACTTGGTCTTTAGCACACAATTGACCCTTTTCATGGCAGACATTTTGGCTTGTCTAAGCAGGAAAAGCACAAGTGAAAAATAACGTTAATGATGGCTCCATTCTATTAAGTGTCCCAGTTAAGTCAGTGAGGGAATTTGGACCAGACTAGAGCCCTGGAACAAGCTCACCTAAATGGAATTCAGCCATTATTGATATTACAAATTCCACCAGGGCCTTTCCTGCTTTGACAAGTCAAACTGTCTGCAGTGAAAAGGGTCTTTTGGATGTTTGAGGTGAGTTAAATAATGTTGAGCTTGTTTCCAATCGCTACTCTGATTCCAAAAACATTGCTACATCATAAATAAATACAGAGTCATCTGTCCAGTCCAATCTTGTCTTCATAATTCAGTTGAGGGACATTAAATTATATGTCTTCTGTCTTAGAACAAAACCTAAAAATATCATAAGCCTGTGGTAACCACAGACCTTATTTCATGCATTTAACTGAAAACTCATTCAATTTTGGGGCTCATTTCCACAGCACTCTACAGTGGTCATGTTTTGAGCGTGTTTAGGTTTAGGTTCTCATTAAAGAAACATGGTAGATTTAGTTTTTTTCTCTCCAAGTCTTTTGAAGGAGCAGTCGGCGATTCTGGAGAAAGATAGTTGATTGTTGAGTCTCATTCCCAGGTCATCACACGCCGACACTTGTTGTTGGTACAACTCCAACATCGGATCGCTGAGTCTCATTCCAAGCTCATAACCCAAAGTGTCAGCATTTGATGACCTGGGAATGACACTCACCGATAAGCTATCTTTCTCCCATATCACACATTGCACCTCTAACATAAACTACACAAAAGATTCTGATGCTTCACTTCCTGTCAAAGTTCGTCATCATTCTCAGCTTTCGTCCTTTAATCCAAAAAGAACAGCCAGCACTGAAGTTCCAATTCATCTTAATGAGAAAAACTTTTAATATATTTCAAGATTACTCCGTCACAGCTCCTGCTATTTATTGGTCAATAATGTAACAGAATGAAAGTAAGAGGTGACAACGTGTACTCTTTGTGTGCCACAATTCAGTACGCTTTATTTAATTGTATCTGTTTGTATGGAGCCATTTTTGTGTGCATCCGCTCCACAACACCGCTGTCTCATTTCACTCCATTAATATTTATTTTTGCTTATCAATCAGTGTATTCGGGCTGTGAGTGGACAAATGAGCGGTGTGAGTGTGTGAGCAAATGTAGAGGTTTTTTATTATTATTTTTTATAATGAAATCAAAACACATGAAACATTTGTGTAAATGATAATGGTAAAACTATTCAAACAACAAATACGGAAATTGGATGTGTTTTGGAATCAAGAGGAATCCACCACAAACAAGCCTCGTCGAAGTTCACAGATTCTGTCTCTTGTCATAACTTTTAAAAGACGGTCTTGGGAATTTAGTTGGGTCAGGTTATCTTGTGTGAACTGCAGAGTGCAGCTTTTATGTTGTTTGTGTGTGTGTGTTATTGCATTAAAAAAATGTCTCTCTTACACACCACCCTTTGTGCCCTGAGTGCAGAAAGCCAAGCTAGGCCCAGGTAAGAAGGTGATCACCGAGACTGACAACAGTGACTCCAGCCAGCTGCCTTCCAACAACCTCAACCAGGTCAAACTCACCGACTTCTCCTTTCTCGCTGTCCTGGGGAAAGGCAGCTTCGGCAAGGTGAGGCGACTCATAAATGGAAGTTTTAATGAAACCGCCAACAGTTAGTATTAGGACTAAAGCAGCATGTCTGTCTCCCTGAAGGTCATGCTGGCAGAGATGAGGACCACTGAAGAGCTGTTTGCAATAAAGATCCTGAAAAAGGACGTGGTGATCCAAGACGATGATGTGGAATGTACCATGGTTGAGAAGAGAGTCCTGGCCCAGCAGGACAAGCCGCCCTTCCTCACACATCTCCACTCGTGCTTTCAGACTGTGGTAGGTAAAATGCTCCCAGACACGAGTTGGGACAAGTCACTGCAGGCCGGGTCAGGTCAAATTAATTCATGATGGGGCTTTTAGCCAAACAGCTTAGTCATAAAGGGTTGTAGAGAGCAGCAGAGGACGTGTGTGACAAGTACAGTTAAAAAAACAAAAAGAGAGAAGGAGGAACAAACAAACCCAATTAGAAGGCTTAGGTGTGTGTGTGTGTGTGTGTGTGTGTGTGTGTGTGTGTGTGTAATTGCAAAAACACGTGCCTGTACATGCATGAATGTGTGTATTGACTTCCAAAACCAGACCACACAGCCAGAGCACGCACTGTGTGATATAAATATGTGTATTTCCAAACACAGACAAAACAAACTTATTCTTGTTCTGACCACAGTGCAAATCTGTTTTTTTTTGGCACATCCAGACTGTATTCAGATTGATTTATGGAAGTCTGGACAGCAGAAAAAAACACATGAAATTAATTTGAGCAAATTGGATCCGAACCACATTTGTTGTCGGTTTGATATGTGATTCAAATCAGATTTCTACAGGTGTCTTTTGTGTTGTTCGCAACACCACACACAATGTCGACATCAAATCTAGAGTCACAGAAGTGCACCAGTGCAGGTGAGCATGCTGCTAGCAGCACAGCGGTATAGAGGACAACACAGAGAACAGCAGTCTGTGGACATTCACACTAAGATAAATTGTCAGTATCGTGACTTGACAGCATGATTATTTGGAGGGCGAGATGATAGAGCTTCATTTTTTCATGCTTCCGTGTTGGAAAGTCATGTCATCAGGGTACACAGTGACTGACGCCTACGTAGTAACCACAGCAACTCGTCCAGATACAGTTGGTGGCATCTGGATACAAAAATCAGATCTGACCACAGTCTGTCTTAAAGATCATATTTGGAAAATAAATCTGACTTGCCTGCAGTCTGAACATCATCTTAGATGCTTTTTTTTCTTTTTTACCTAGTAGTCTATAGATGTAAAGTCCAGCACCATGAAATGTTCATGCCCCAGTCCTCGCATACGAAACGCATGTGAAAGAAATAAAAGTTTTACGTAATCAGAATGCCTCTGGTTAAATCGCAGCCTCTGTTCTGCGCCTGATGCCAAATTATTTTCTATTACTGTAGCAGTTTGATTCCTCAGAGAGGCCAAGCCGAAGTGTAGCAACTGATTAGAGCTGTAGCACCAGCAGGCAGACTGGGGAAAGAGGAAGAGACACAGCTTGGTGTCACTTGTAGCATATTCATGAACACACACACAAACGCACACGTACAAAAACAGGCTTACTCTTACACTTTCCCAATGTTTCTCCAGTATTTCCAGTATTTCTTTGCAGACTTGTGCGTCATTATATATCATATATATATATATATACATTTTGCATTTGTAGTTGCTGTATAAAAAGTGAAAATACCTCTACATCTACAAAGAGTACCGAGGGGTTTGGTGTAAGAGGTGTAGAGACATAGACAACACGGGTCCTTTGCTCAAATGACCGTCATCGTATTGCACTGAGGGTCAGAGCTCTCAAGTCTGAGATCACATCTGAGTAGTGACATTTGGTCAAACCTGGTGAAAGGTCAGCTTTGCTGCCAGTATGGGTCATCTGCCCTGTGAGATGGTTTGTTTGTGTTTTGCTGGTAAGGGACTGTCAAACACAGCTAGACCAGAGTCAGGCCAAACTTGTCATAAGCGCTAAGGGACCAGCACTATTAGACAAAGAGAATACTTCCTGACAGATGTCTGTGTTGAGTATTTTCTTTTTCCATGAAGCGCTTTGTTGTGGGCTTTTTAGGTCACCTTGTCATAGAAAGTGTAGCATGAACAATGAACGACTCAGACAGCAAGGTTAGGGGAGTCCACGATACTGAAATATACTGTATCTCCTGTTTTAGAGCACAGTCAGTGAAAGTAGAATGGTTGAATTGAATTTCACAGCTTTTGTGAAACTGCAAAGTTCAGCAAAAATAATGATGTTGCATGGTTTTTCCCAAATCCATGCCTAACTCCTCTCTTCTATTCCCTCTGTCTCTGTGACCATAGGACCGTCTGTACTTTGTCATGGAATATGTGAATGGAGGAGACCTCATGTACCACATTCAACAAGTGGGCAAGTTCAAGGAACCTCAGGCAGTGTAAGAAATGAGGATTTATCAGTAACTGGTGCTATTTTCTTAAAATAGTGAATCATTTGTTACTGTCCATAGACATTACATGTTTATTTTAGTTTTTCTAAAACATCTTTGTAAAAACTCTTCTTACGTGCACCCTGCATTATTACTGCAGCGAGCTTGTCAAGCACTAGCTAATCCAGCAATATGGTCATTAAGTAAGATTTATATAAGGGGTAGAGCAAAGCTTTCTTAAAGTGTTCTACAAGTGAAGTTTTCTTTTGTTTTAACTCTGTAATTGTGTGGATGTTGTTGCAGGTTCTATGCAGCAGAGATCGCTGTGGGTCTCTTCTTCCTGCACCTTAAAGGAGTCATCTACAGGTGGGTATTACCTAGTTCACACAACTTGCGCAGCATAAATCACCACATTCTGTGACCCAATAACTGTCTTTTTTTCTGCAACCGACACCATGCAGTCAAGTGTCATCCTTTAGTGAATGCCACCGTACATTGATTTGTTTTGTGAAAGTGTTTTATTAGCTCTCTCCTGAAATCAATAAGCAGCAAGTGGCCGAGGTTTGTTTGGAATAAATATTATAAAGATTGGAATTAGTAGGATGAGCGGTCAAAGCCACCTGCTGACTCTCACTCTCAAAGAGAAGTCATCATCTTCAAGGATGTGTTGAATTTCCGCAGGGATCTGAAGTTGGACAACGTGATGTTGGACTGTGAAGGGCACATTAAGATTGCTGACTTTGGCATGTGTAAAGAGAACATGGCAGAAGGAGTTACCACACGCACCTTCTGCGGCACTCCAGACTACATCGCCCCAGAGGTAAGGCTGACCCTGGAGAGATGTGTGTTTGCGCTGAATGTTTGATGCATGAGGTCATCTCTGTCACTGTCTGGTCTGAGCCTGTGTCACCCTTGTGCTCCAGATTAAGGTCACTGCCTCAGGACAGATACGAACACGCGCGCGCCAGCACTCTCTCATGACGTAAGCATCCCAGGCAGACGCTCAGTGTGTCTGCCGGCGAGTCCAAACTTAACCCAAACACACAAGCTGGGGTCTCCGTGTGTCCCGAAGGATTTGATCCTTGTTTTGATCGGTTTCTGTGAATATAATTTCATTGAAGACAAACCCACTTGACTTTCAGTTTCACCTTGTTGATTATCATGGTCACTTTGCCATGAAAGACAGCTAGATATTTAACTTGTTTTTGTCCTTTTTGATTGGTAGAATCCATATTTATTGTGGACGTCTAAACATTTTGTTTTTGAAAATAATCTCACAGCAACAGGAATGATTATACAGTGTACGACCTGCTGGTCCAAAGATGATTAGATGATATCAGTCCAGCACATTCCCATACCCCGCCCTCACTCATGGCATAGTAAGCGGACAGGAGAAGTCCAATTAGACTGACTGGCTGATTGACAATGCCATAGATGATTAGACCTTAGCATGTGAAAATATTTCAGCTCAGTTTCCTATATGATATATGTTTTAGTTCCATTACCAAAACAAAATGAACTTTTTCTGCGTATCATCACAACACATTGCTCCACAAAAAACAAACAAGATATTTACCTTGATAAAGTAAATCATTAAACATCTTAACAGCTTCACAGCTGCTTTAACAAGAGCAATGCCTGTGAGTCCTTGGATCTGAAAACCAGACCAAGGCAACATGAAATACAATTTTCTAATTGTTAATCCATTTATCTCTTACTTTCACCAAGTTTATTTACAGAAAAGTTCTGATACTAAAGCTTGGAGAAGTTTATCCCTCAGGTACTGATTTAGTTTGTCTAACTCTCTAGCTTTTAATAGTTAGCTGACTTTTATTTAATGGTGGGCTTGGGTTATTGATCCTCTCTAAAAAAACCCTCTGACAGACTTGGAGGTTAATTTCAGCCCACGGACGCAGGGTGAACATGCTGTGACCGCTCAGAGTCAGACTGACACTAATGCGGCAGCCAGGGATGACACAGCAGGGGATAGGAGCAGCTACTGTTTCCATAGCACTCAGAGCCAGTGCAAACATTTAATGTCACCCGCTTTATGCTAAGTCACACTCACACATGCATGACGGCATCACATGCACACAATTCTGCATACATGTATGCAGACATGTCAATAGACGCAAACTCAATCCACACACACTTGTATACACATGCACACCCAAAAACCCAAGCAGAGGCTGACCTTAAAAACTGGCTTCACAGTGGTGACATTTTCAGATATAATTGGGGGAAAGTGCTCCTTAAATTGTGTGTGACACAAGGATCAACTACTAATTACTTTGTGAGCTGAATTTGACTTCACAGCTCGGACACACTTCATATTATTAACTTTTATTGGTCACTGTGTTGAACATGCTTCAAGTGTGTGTGTGTGTATGTTATTAGTAGCAACTGTAGCAGCTACAAACCTTTGCAAAAGACCAATCTGCAAGCCGATGTTTCATTTGCTCTGGCAGGTACATCTTGACACCCTCCCATTAAAACAGATTTCCAACCTTCCTAGTTCGTGATGGGATGGATTGATAGAATGACTGACAGTGGAGCATGACTGGTCTACATTTGAAAAGTCACATTCGTTTTGCGGCTAAGCTTGGCTGTAGGTTTATCTACAACAATCAATGTGGCTGGTTCACTAAATTCACTAGGCAGCGCTGATCAAATGTGATTCAAGATTCTGTCACTGCAGAGTCAATCTCTTGCCTCAAATGTTTTCAGAGACACATTTTAGTCTATTGTTAAGCTGTACAATGAGAAGGTTTTGACTAAGCTCAAATTGGACCAAGCACTGCCCAGCTTACATGTGTCAGTTTGGGTGTAGGTCTATCCAATAACGGCATTTTGGTCTGTGTCCATTGATAACACCCCTTAAAATGAAGTGAGAGAACCCAGACAAATACTTTTTATTGTGATGTGTTCAGACTGAAAGCAAAGCAACTTTTCGTGCCATTAGACTACATACAAAGTCAATGGAAAGACACAAATAGGCATAGAAATCACATCTATTCAAGCCAGGTGTCACCAATGTTGCAAATACATAAATATTATATATATTCGCAGAATTTGTTGAGTCGAAAATATTACACTTTTAGCGAAAGGTGTGCGTGTATAGTTGGGTTTTTTTAATTGTTGTGTGGGGAGGGCAGGGTAGAGTGAGGCAATTCACCAAATCGCCAAATCTTCTGGAGGAATAAACACCCAGAGTCACATCGGATTCTTCTCTTATCTGGAGCCATCTACCGGTGAGAGTAGAGCTCTGAGATAACTTTGCAGATGTTCATTTTGAGCAAGCCATCACAGAAAGTCACTTAAACAAGTTTTAGTTGTTCATCATCCAGGTTAAATGGGTTTTTTATTATGTGGGCCAACCACAGTTTTTACAGTTCCATACTGCCTGCATGGACACCAGATATGCAAGAACACTCTCATGTTTCTCTCAGTTTATATATATGTGTGCTTATATGAGCTGCTACAGTCAGGTCGCTTGTGGTTGGTTTGTGCGTGTTTGTATCTCAATATGTGCGAGAGAGGTGTGAGAGAAGAAATATTTTTCACACTCCTCTTTCACACACACACCTGCCCACATGCCTATTACTCTATCTGCGAGGGAGTACATTTCTATGTAGCAATGGGTCCCCTGGTTGACAGCCCACATGTGACAGAATGCAGACAGAATACACACACACACACACACACACACGCACACACACACACATCCCGGCACCCATTTTTTCACCGTGTTTACTCTGACCTATATAGCCAGTCGTTGGTAGCTCCTGTCTGGGAGGAATGCTCACACTAATGTGAATTTACACCTCAATGACTTTGACACATAGAGAGAGAGAGAGAGAGAGAGAGAATGGAGGGGGAACACAAAGGCAACATAAGGTGTCAAATGTGAGGAAGACAGCAGAGGGGGACAAGAGTAGATTCTGAAGAAAAGATGCAAATAAAAGCAAGAAGGTGAAATAAGAAAGAGTGGACTAAGGATGGCTCTGTGCTGCATTTCAGGGGAGCATTTGAGGATATTGAGCTGTCTGACACAGGCCATTTCCCTCTACGCCCTAGTTGGTCCTCACTGCATTGTGGCGTTTGGATGCATGGGTGTCCACTTCCATGCTGCAGGCTGAAACAGTGGTCGGGGGGTTTATAGTGTGTGGATGATATAGTGCCAGTTTAATCATAAAAGAAAATACTTTTTTAGATGCTTGTTAAACTGTCACTGAGCTTTGTTGACGGGTGGTAATACAGGATGGACTGATAGAAATAACCAATACTATTTTTTAATTCAACATTGATATGTTCAAAAGTGGTTTCTCTGAGACATCTGAGGTTCACTGCCACTACGTGTTGCACTGGATTACTAGCATCTCAGACCAAAACCAAACACTTCCCCTCGACCAAACACAGCCATTATGTTGCACTCCTCAAAGCTACCTGACTCCATTGACAAAACAGTAATTTTACCTCAGAGTTCATCATAAAAAACACAAAAAAAAATAAAAATCTTGGTTAGCCTTTTTACTGTTCAGTCAATCTCCAACTCTCATTTGCTTCAAATAAACCCCAAATTAGATCTAAAGCTATTCTGGCTCTACTGGCTGATTTCCCCATTTTACATTGGTAGTGTTTTTAGCTTGGTTGGAAGCTGCTGTATTTCTTCAATCTGCAGAGCAACCAGAGGCCATTGAAAAATACAGTAATCATACATTGCATAAAATGCAATAAATTCAAACTCGACAAACATTATTCACCTAAAAAATCAAGTTAAATATGCTTTAGGTAGCTCAAGTTTTAAGATTTCAACAGAATGTGAATGCCTTTAGCTGAATGATTCGAGCCTCACTGTTTAATCTAGCTTTTACAATACTGTGCGGGAGATCACTCTCTTTTTAAAGTGATGAGGGACAATAGTTTCATAGGTAGGGAATCGCATGCTTGTGTAGAAAAACCAGCTAGTAACAATTAAGCAGAGATGCTCGGATTTCAACGCACCCAGAGGGAGTGAGACTTCATTCTTAGCTCAAGGCGCCATTTACTCCACTATATCTTTACACAGCAAATAGTTGTTTGCTGCATATTAATGTTAAAATCTCATCTAGAACCTTTAATTTTCTATGTAGCCTTTTAATTTGGTTTAATGAAGGAAATGAATCCTTGCACAGGTTCACAACTCTGGATGGGATGTTGCTCATTTGTAATTTGTCCCAGTTGTTTTGCTTCAGGTGTCTTGACGATGCATGATGCAGGTTATTTAAGATTTCAGAAATGTAGTTCAATTATCGCTGCTGATTAATGACTGTAGCGCTTCGTCATGTCTCAGAAAGAGGACTAGGAATAGCAACCCTGAGTCATTATGGAGTTGTCGACTAGCCACATGCTTCTGCAGTGGCAGCTCCAGTTTTAAACCCTTCACCAATTACTGAGCACTGAAACCAGTTTCTGTCGGATCAGAGCTATTAGCAGTCCTGCAACATCACTTCAGCCATGGTGGTAAAAGTGAGTGAGAGGTGAGAAAGAGTCAGTGCAGAAGAAGAAGGTGAAAAAGAGGAAGTGAGAAGAATGAGACAGAAAAGCAGAGAGCATGAACATGCAAACATCCTGCAGACAAGATGGCAGGCAGGGGAAAGTGTCTGGATTGCAGTTTACTTCTTCCAACTTCAGTGATTGAAGAGATGCTTCATCGTCCCTCTTTTCAGATTGTTTACACTGAGCTTGATGAGGATTTCCTTTCCTCTTATTCAGCCTCAGGGCTCCAAACGATGTTTCTTTCTCATTAGCACACATATTATATTGCATGTGCATGTCATTACAATGTATTTTCCCTTTTGCGCTTATTTTTAATTAACTAATTAACTAATTAATCATTAGTTTTTGTCAGTACGGCACTGATAGCATGCCAAGAAATATTCTACAGTGTCATTGATAATCCATCATATGCTGCTGTAGTTCAGTTATGGAATGGCATCTGTAATTATATATTGGCCTATATTAAATGTATTTTACTTTACCTTTCTACCTACTTGACCTGCTCAGATCTGTGTAGTTACTGTATGTGGACAGTAACCTTCATATCTACACGTGAGGAACATTGAACAAAAACAAAAAAACTGTATTTTTCTCAACTTTCCGAAACACCAAAAGTGTTTGTTTTTATGTATTAGTATTTCATCTGAACCAGACACCATAACAATCACCGAAACACTTCAGGTACGCGTCCACAAGATCCATCGTTTTCATGCCAATTCATTGTCTGTGTAGAACCATGCAATTGGCAGTGTCGCGCTTTGTTTTTCTGGGGCACCACGTCCTGCTTGTCATTTGCATTAAGTTGAATTCTGACTACTTTATGCAAATCTGGGCTGTCTGACGCAATGCCTCTGATTACTCGAGAAACACTATAAAAATGAATCATTGTCAAGTTATAATGACATCGGAATCTGCAGCTGCATCGCTTATTTCTCGCCTAAGAAGTCTTCACACACGCATTTTGCTTCCAAGCCAGCGGCCATGTTGGTCTGGTTTGAAATCCAAGATCTCCAGATTCTTACAATCAGGTGCAACCAGTCAGCCAGGGGTGTTGAGAAAGACACTGTTTTGACCAGGCTGGGAGGATCTAATGAATGATACCATCAAGTTGCATTGTTGGTCAAATAAATCAGAGACTCGTGAGACTGAATGTCGGGTTTTTCTCAGCCTCTTCCGCTTCTGCTTTCGCCTATTCTTTTTTCATCTGTTTCTCACAAGGCCCCTCCAACTTTCTGGTGAAATACTGCAATACTGAGTTTGCTGTATTATCCCTTCAAGTCACACAATCCGTCTTGTTAAAAAGGTTGCTGCTCATCTTCGGTGCTACTTGCAGTGTAGGAGGCTCACGTAAACCCCAAGGCTGCTCATTACGGTAATATCATCAGTAAATGAAACCAACCACAACAGGCACATACAGAGCTGAGAATAAGAAAAATGCGCTCAAAAAGACAGACCACTAAAGCATGGCCTGGTGCACACTGTATCTGCTCGACAGCACACACATTTCTCAGAGGGCCCCGTTGACAACGAAGAGGCAGATATTCACATGGCGCCCTGTAACAGCGTTGGCCATGAGTGCAGTGCTGCGCACCGCGGTGTTCAACCCCACTGCCTTGGCTTTTATCTGTTTATGTATGTAGGGCGAGGTTTGATTGGAGCAGAGGTTGGTACATGCGTGCGTTTGTGTGCCTGTGCGTGTAGTGAAGAGAGTAGCCTTGAATAGCTGGCAGTCTGATCCACAACTGTCATGTAGCATTAGGCATAATAGGAGAGAAATGTCTGCAGCACACACACACATGCAGATAAACGAGCGCACAAATGCAGACTATTCAAGCCACAAGCACAGGTGCACATGTGAACGCAGATGCAGACAGGCAGGCAGGCAGGCAGCCAGGCAGGCAGGCAGGCACATAAAAGACAACATTATGGAGACTTGTATATAAAGATTAAAAATATACGAGGAGAATCTGATTTCATTTTCTTTCTTTCATTTAGCACACACACACACACACACACACACACACACACACACACATGTACCGCAGTGAATCAGCGGAGCTCTACTGGCCAGAGGCTTTCATACCATAAAGTAAAAAAAAAAAAGCAGGATGAGAGCAGGGAATGTCAGGCGCGGGTCACGCTTGTCTATTTCCATCACTCGCAACTCGACAAAAGGAGAGAGAGCACTTAATGTACATATCAGCTCTGCGTACACAGAAAGGCAAACGAACGGGTAAGGCTGAAGACCTAGACTTAATGTGCCGGTTCAGAGCACGAAGGTCGCCGAGCCTGAAACTGTAAATGTCCGCTGGTGCTGCGGCAGACAGGCGATGGGGTGGCAAGGGCTGCGAGCCACTGCAGCGTCACATTAGCACAGCGCTCTGCAGGATGGCCTGAAACTGATCTAAACAGTCGCTTTTTTGCTGAACTCTAATTGTCCTTTCTGCCTTTTTTTTTTCCTCTCGTTCCTTTTCTCTTTCTGTTTTGCCTCACTTCAACTGACACTGAACCCGACTCTCTCAGCCCCTTCTGACTTTTAAGTGTTTCTTTCTCTCTCGCATTCTTTTTGCTCCACAGCAAGTCATGACGGCTGAGAGAAAAAAACTGGTTGTGACACTGTAACAATAATATGAGAATACAGCAGTAAATAATGAAATAAATCTTTACAGTTCTGAAATCCATAGAAAGATTTAATTTTGTTGTTGTTGTTGTTGTTGTTGTTGTTGTTGTTGTTGTTGTATGACCCTCTGGCTCCAGATAAAAAGTTAGGTATTGAGTCACAGGGTTTGTTTGGGACTGTGAGATATTTCACGAAAAAAAAAAAAAAAACAAGCTGCTGATTAATTTTTCCATTAACTAATTGTTTGGTCTATAAGAAATCTGAAAACTGTGAAAAATGTCAGTTCATCCCAGTTTCTCAAAGTCCAAGGTGATGCCTTTAAATGCCCCCTAAGATAATTCGTTTTAATATGACATAAAATATAGGAAAGCAGAAAATCTCCTTCATTGGCAGCATCAGTTATGAAAATAGTTTGTAATTATTTATTGATATATTATTGGTAAGTCCACTGACCATTGCAGCTCTAGGATCAGTCAAGTCATTAGGATTTAACCACTGAGGTTGGTAAATATTTCTGCTAAATGTTTCTGCAAAATGTCATGGAAATCCAATCAACACGACAAGATCGACAAACCAACATTACCATCATTTTTGGCCACTATGCATCAACTCTGCATCAAGAACATACTGTTTTCCTCATCCATATTAGAAACTGCAGCATTTTAGCTTGTTTGTAAAAAAAAAAAAAAGTACTAGAGGTCCTTTAACCTTGTAGTATCTTTAGCATTAGAAAAGAAAATCTGAGTCTTATCCCATTGATTTTCCTCTTCAGTTACTCCCTCTCCCCTCGCTCCCTCACTTTTGCTCTGCTCCTTTCTATCCCTCTTCCTCTCTGTTTTCATTCCCATGACATAAACCGACATGAGGCTGCAGATCGCCCTGCTATATTGACCTAATGTGTCTACATGTGTTCTATGGTTAAATCCCTTAATGCACATGGTTTCATATGACAGACTGTGAGGTCAACTCTCAGTGACACAGCGCAACAAATATGCCACATTAGGTCCTCGATGACTCGTCATCTAGCATTGGCCTGGTTCACCCTGTCACTGTTTTCCCTTAGCAGCATTAAAAAGCTTGACTAACCTCATTAAAGATGTGGTGTGTCTGAAAGTTGTTGTTTTAGCATATCGTGTTGTATTGTATCAAATCTGTTTCGTTGTTGTTGTGTAAGAAAATGTATTTTCCCAGTAAGATTGTTCTGCTTTCAGTTTACAAGGATGAGGATTGATCCCTTCTCTTGCATATCGAAATACATTAACAGTGGCAAATCTTATGTGAAAACAAATCTTCAGGGTTCACAGATGAATTCATTGGCAGCGGTCAGGGCAGGCTGAAGGTTAGCAGAGTCCCTGCAGGAAGCAGGATTTCAGTGGCTGAGCTCAGGGACTTCACCCAGAGGTTTTCCTTCACCATGGAGTCTTTGACTGTCAAGCTAATTAAAAAAATAGAAGAAAGATAAGGGATGGGGGCTTTTCCCTACAGCATCTTCCTGCCTTTTTACCAAAGAGCCGAGGAAAAGCCGAGGATTAAGGCTTAGCGCTTCTCACCTTCTTGAGGCGTCATGTTCCCTTTCATGCAAACGGATAAGAATGAGGAGTCTTAAACACATATTCTGATGTGTGTGTTCGTCACCTTCACAGTGCGCCGTCACTCTGATTTATCGTCTCATTCTTTCTTTCATCGTTTCATGCTGGTATGGAGCATATGAAGCAACAATACGTTGGCTGTGTGTTAAACAGATCTGCACCATTGTTGTGACTTTCAGGTTTTGTCAGGGTCAAGCAAAGCACTGGTGAAACAATCCTTTGATCACTTTTATGATCCATAATTTATTGGATTCTGACCAAAACTTATGTGTTTCTGCTAGATAATGTGTGTGGAAACTCATCAGAAGCACAGATTTGAATTAATTAATGTGAGCTACTTTTCAGTATAAGGTAACACATCATGGATTACACATGGATTGCATGTGAATTGCTCTAAATAATTCATCTCTAAATTAATGATTGCAATTAATAAAATTCAAATAGCTCTTGTCAAGTTACAGAGGGGTTTTGGACACATCACTGGGCATACTGTACAGCAGAATGCCTGTAAAAGTACAGAGGTTACGGTCGCTGTCGGCCCAGACCCAGGACTATACAATAATATGGGAAGAAAAAATAACAATAACAATAACAATGAAAACAAACAAGACCCACATTTATAAGTGATGAAGTGAAGTTGGAAGACGATGTAATGAAAACATCAACGTCTTGTGTCGTTGTTCAAACCTGTTGATGCTGAATCACTCTATGTGGCATTATCTATGTTAATTGATTTAGTGATTACATAAATTGGTTCCTACAATACTTCACCTGTTGAGGGATCGTAGCTGTCACCAATGTTGGTGATGACTTTCTTGTAGACAAGAGTGGTCTCTGTCTCAAATGGCCCAATGTGCGTTTGGTTCACTTCTAGTGCAGCTGAGAAGGCCACTTTATCTGTCAAGGAAAAGAAACACTCCATTACACACAATTATAATGAAATAGATAGTTAGATGAGTTTCAGAAAAAAGAGAGCATCCCATCTCCATAGCTTGCATTTTGAATCTTTAATAAGCATCTTTATTTTCAGTGATTGTTGTCTTCACCTCTTCCACGGCTGCAGCTGTTTCCTCCACCTCTTGTTTCAGCTCCTCTTGTACAGTTTGATTTGTTTCCAGTTTGGCTTCCAATTCTATAAAGAAAGGGCCATTATATATTCTAAGTCAGACAGAAAGTCTAGATAATGACTTAATATAATATTTCAAGAAATATTACACCGAGCAACAGCATTATAGATAATATTCAGTCTGTAGCTTTCTGTTTATAAGCTACACAATTATCACTCAGAACTTACACCGAAAGCCCCACATGAATGTAAACACATAGCAAGAACAAAAATATGACTTTGATAGGTATTACTAGAAACCTTTAAAGCCAACTCAATGATGGATCATGTCAAACCAGTACAGATGTTATATACATTTTGCAGTAGTTCAGTCATATTTCACCTCGATCAGCTGTTTTAAGTTCCTCCACCTCAGCCTCTGTTTTTTCAAGCTTTGTGTTCATCTTCTGGAACTATTATAGTAGTAATTCAATTTAAAGATAGCATCTGAACATAAAGTATTTGTTTGCTATATAGATATCATGAGAAAAATCATGGAATTTACTTCATTGGAGAATAACAGGCGATATGATGTCTTTCATTGAAGTATAGTTACAGTATAGGTAGCAACTATGGTATAGTTTCAGCACAGCGAGACTGAAAACTGGTCTGTTAATCCCTTCTGAGATAAACATCATTAACAAAACAGGAAGGGGGTGAAAATGCTCCAGCTTAAACATGAAGAGGTCATAGAAAATTCATAGACATTTCCATCAGGGTCTTCAGTGGGTAACCCTGCAACCAATCTACATATGAATATCTTATAGCCCATATGGCAGCCATAGAAGAATTTCCACAGCATTTAGCCTCCTGACTGTACCTGGATCGACAGTCTTCAGTGCCTCCACCTCTGTCTCTGTGTTTCCAAGCCGGGCGCTGTCCACCGCTGATAGTTAAAATCATGATTTCAACAGTTTCAGCAGTATCCAAGAGGCTTTTGTTTCTGTCCTCACAATGTACATACAACAGTACGATAATCTCTACACGTGTAAATGTACCTTTTATTTCCACCTGTAATTGTGCCACCAGGGTTCTTTGAATCTCTGCCTCGACTTCAGTGGCATTCAGTCTTGCTTCCAGTCCTGGTCATTACACAGAGGAATAAAATCACCAACCACTCAGAAAATTCCATCAAAGCAATGTCCTCATCCTACCCCTAATAGCTCAGAATATTTTGCATGTGTAGTTCTAAATTGCCGGCCATACCCATGCAGTGAAGGGCAATTTATTTACCATAATCAGCATTCTGCAGTGCCTTCACGTCTGTGTCCACATCTCTAAACTTATTCCCTAGCTCTGTCAGTGTGATGTTCAGCTCTATTTGTAAAAGGAAAGAAGGCAAATGAATACTGCATGATGTTGCGGTCAGTTAAAATATGAATAATGAAATGAAATTAGATGAGCTGTTATGAGAAGAGATCCACTTTACTCTGTATTAATAATTGACTGGTTTGTTTTATTACCTCTACTTTCGTTCTGTAGCTGTTCCACCAGTGCGGTCTGGCCGTCCAGATCACTGCCGTTGAGTCTGTCCTCCTGAGCTTCTCAGTGAGGACGGACGAGAGATTAGAACATTTAGATGAAGGAAAGACGAGAACATATGAACAAATAAAAAATGGAACAGTAGATAGCATATGTGTGTGAGGAACAGAGTAAGGAGTTTATTGGGGAAAAAATCAAATGTAATACACTTAATACTTAATACATATGCTGTATTGGATCAAGTAATTGAAATATTTAAATTTGATTTTTATGTTTTTACATATGATTTAGTACCACAAAGACATGTATTCAAACTTTAAAATGTAAAATTGGCGGAGTTACCCTTTTATATACCTTTAATTTCCACCTGTAATTATGCCACCAGGGTTATTTGCATTTCTGCATCGACATCTGTGGCATTCAGTCTTGCTTCCAGTCCTAGTCATTACACGGAGGAATAAAACATGAAATATTTAACCTCATATACATTTCCAGGAATAGGCAATCTCATGCTTATTTTTTTAAAAGTGAAAAATATTCCCTCTACCTTTCATTGACATTTTTTTGTACATATACTAATGCCAATAATCATGCAGCATGAATGTAGTTAATTTACCTTCATTTGCAACCTGCAGTGCCTTCACATCGGAGTCCACATCTCCAAATGTATTTCCTGGTTCTGTCAGTCGAGCATCCAACCTTTTTGTTGAAGAAGAGAAAATAAATACTGCATGACTTCAGTCACAGATGAATCATGAGGTGAGAGTCAATGAGTTGAGATGAGGAGGAGGAAATCTACTTGGCTCTGCATTAATAATTTACTTGTTTGTTATATTACCTTTGCTTTCCCTCTGTAGCTGTTCAACTCGTTTGCTTTGACCCTCCAAGTCACTGGCATCAAGTCTGGCCTCCAGTTCTCCTCAGTCAGGATGGAATAAAGATTATCAGAGTAAACAAATAAAGAGAAAAACTAGCTTGAATACAAGTTAAAATCATTTGATGGATGGCATTTGGAATTGTGTTCCTCTTACAGGCTGCATAACAGTAGGGAGTAAGCTGTATTGGCTCTAATTCAAAAAGAGGGTTATTGCACTGCTTCCTTCTGCTCCTGTTTTGCGAATAAGGGTTTTTAAAAGGACCAGAGCTTATATCTAACATTGTGGATGAAGCTACCTTACCTGTGTACTGCAGTACGATGTGCTGCAGCTGCTTCCTCTGCTCCTCTTCCTGCATCTCGCTGAATCTCAGCCTGGCCTCATGGTCTGTTTTTTTACATAACGGAAATAACACAACGTCAAACAAACAAACAAACATGTCACCAGGTAGTCATAGAAACTGCCCCAAAAATTCACAAATCTGACAAAAATGACTCCATAGTTCCTCCATCAGGCTGTCAGACACTGTCTGCACAGATCTCTGTTCTATACAGTAAATTACACAAATTATATAGGTAATGCAGTAAGTAAAATTACTATATTTGCCTTTAGGTGTGAGATAAACAAGAACACCAAGACTTTGATGATCGGATGAGGATGCAGAAGCTGCTGCATACTTGAACCGTGATGCCACACATACCCTGTACCTTCTGCGGTTGCACCAGTTGCTCTTTGGTGCGTCGCAGCTCATTTCTCTGTTCATCCAAAACAGCCATCATCTCTGTGAGCAGAGTGAGCCTGTCTGCTTCAGCAAGCTCATCCTGAGTAAATGTGATAGCAGTGAACCTCTGTCCCAGGACGTTTGCCTCAGACAGGCAGCAGCCAAGCAGGACGAGTAAAACAACCCTCATCCCTGTGCTCTGTAGAGCTGTGACACCTGGCAGGGTGGGGTTGGGGGTCTGCAAGAGGGGCTTTTAAGCGCTGGAGGAGTGTGTGGAAGGTTATGCAAGGTTTGTATGTTGTTGACATGTAGTTGACCATCTGGTCATCTACCAGGGTGAAGGATAGAGGTACTGAGATAAGAGGTGTTATTATTACTACCATTATGTAGTTTCCATCTCTTTTAAGTGGCTTCCAAAATGCCATTAGTCTTTGACATAGGCACACTTTAACTTACAATATGAGTGAAATATAATTTTAGTTCAAATATTAATTATAAACATGCCATTTTACCAGCCTTTGAAGATGATAGCTGAATTTATGACTGATGACTTTAGGCCATAGTGTTATATATGTCATATATATGTTATATGTTATATATATATGTCCAATTGGACTCGAGGAGGATTTGATTCAATGCTGGCTGGCAAAGGTTACTGTGACTGCCCTAAACACATTTTTGGATGTTACTTATGAATTCATACACCAATTCTGATGCAAAATTTCACACAAATGTTTGATAGGATAACATTATGACACCATAATAATCTGCTAGAAGAGCTTTTTTGGCCTTTACTGAACATCACAACTCAGGAACAGAAGGGGAGATTGAGACCTTATGTCACATTTGGTTGGATGCTTTTTTGGTGACACTAATGTTTGGTGCCCACCTTGAACCTTTGGTGATGGTAGAGATCTTCTGTGCTCCTGGGTTGAACACGTGTGTGAAGCATCCATATTTTACAATTTGTAGCTTCTTCGTGTTCTATCAGATTCAGTTTACAAGGAATTAGATTTTTTTGTTTTTTTTTGTTGTTTTTTTGCTTCGGTCAACGAACTAACACATTAAAAGACACACAGCAGTGGTCCAATACAAACTCAGTGGGTTTACTGATACTGGGCTTCAGGTGATTGTTGTTGCACCATGTGCACCATCCAATCATTCATTGGAATAATGCATGTCAGTAAAATGATGATGAACTGCCATTACCCTAAAACTACACTTATTATCTTTTATTGAATTCCTTCAAAGTCTTCACTATATTATACAAATCTGGTCATGCATGCATGTAAACGGCAACTTGACAACTGTGAGCTCGTAATTCTAGTCTACTTTGAATATATTTATATTCAGCTTAATCTCAAAATATAAAAATACCATAGGAACACTAGTGATGTGTTGAAGAGGAACTGATCCGGCCTGTGACATTAAATGTGTGCTATATAAATGCATTCTGCTTCTATAACTCCCGCAGTTATAGTAACATTCAAAGACACATTGATGTATTTATGTGCATGCCAGTCTGTGCACATCCTTGCCTCTGTGTATGAGGGTTAACACGTGGATGCACTGCGTGTCCAGCTGGCTCCCATCAACCCTCGGGGCAGCATTATGACAGGAGAGTGTGGAGTGCAGAGCTGGAGGTGTGTTTGTCTGCCTGTGTGTGTGTGTGTGTGTGTGTGTGTGTGTGTGTGTGTGTGTGTGTGTGTGTGTGTGTGGGCGGGGAAGCCAGAGGTCAGGTGATACAAAGCGAAGGTTATAGAGAGACAGATCTGCTTTCACACACCTAGGCACATTAGTATGCAAGCTTCGTTTGTATGTGAGCTTTTGTTTATTCACATACAGTATGTTGGCCATGTGTCTAAGCTGGAGGATTGTCCCAGGGCAGCATGTGTAAAGTCAGATGTTACTCAGCAAAGGTCGTAGAGCGATGTACCCTCTGACAGAATTGCTGCTACACACCTTAAGTTGTTGTTTGTACGTGCCGGTCACCGTAACGTCCTCTGCGTGTTGTGTGCTTCAACATATGTGCTTGTGTGCTGTACGTGAGCCAGAGCAGCACATCCACATGGCTGCACCGACGGCTGCTACATAGCAGAAGGTCTCCAGAGAAATGTCTGGATGTGCAAGTGGGTGTGAAGTGTAAATTTGTGAGTTTTCTGACTTGTGTGAAAGGGGTCAACGCGGGTGAAAACACTAACGTTGGCCATTGTCAGAGAAGCCCACAGGAAATCCCTCTGCGGCCAGAGAAAATGTCACAGTTCACAAAGGATATCCAGAGGAGGTTTAATGCTCTTTTAGCTGAAACTGCCCTCGTCTTTATCTCGTTTTTGTTTTGCCCTGTCATTGCATTTGGATGGAAATGATGTACTTGTTATGGAATAGTCCCGACTATCACTAAACATGAATACATTATTATGAGTAATGACATTCAGAGGATTTATGTCTAATTACCTTACTCATTAGATAATTAAGATATTAAGACTTGCAGTGGTAGCTAAACTATCTGGGGTATAGTCTATCTGGGAAGTAAGAGAACTTAATTGACAATTGATAGAAATGAAGGTAATGAAACAGCATTTTAATTTAGGGGTAAACTTGGATGTGAGATGAAAAATGGAGTAATAAATTACCAAGTGATTTGATTAATTTGAAGCCAATAAAATTCAGGGGCGGCAGGTAATATAGTCTTGAGATTGCTGAGCCCAGCTTTCAGGTTTTCCACTTAAATGTGCCAGGATATTTGATGCAGTGACATTACTGCGCGCATAGAAAGTTTAAAATACTAGCAACCTTTCTTGTCATTAAAATATAGGGTAAAAGAAAAAACTTGGATGCTGGCTTCCTAAAAATTGTACACAGCTGTTTCAACCGTCCTCCCTTGTTAATATTGAGTGGTTATGGCGAATGCTCCCATTGATAAACTACATAGCTTTGTTTGTGATGAGGATTAAGTTCTGAACATAATAATGGTGTACTCTCCGGTTGCTAAAACAAGTTTGATCGTTGGTAAAATATTAGCCTTCCTTATCCTCAGCCTCACCTCCCGCCTCTGTCAAAAAATAATTGAGAAATACAATGGAAGTGATAAAAATGCGCAAATTGATGATTTCTATCAGCTCATTTTTGTTACTTCCATCCCTCACGCTAAACTTTATTAGCAGTTGCAAAAGGTTTGTGAAAGACAGGATTTGGATGTGACTAATTCAACAATTATTTACCATGGGCCCTTCACCACTCAAGAAAAAAACTTTTAATCATATCAGTCATAATAAGAAAGAATCACCAGCTCAGCAAAGAGTTGTTGACGTGAGTCTTCAGACCGCTTGGACAAAAAGACTTGAACAAAACAACATGTGAATGTCAAGATATCCCTTCCAAAATGTGCAAACACTTGCCAGGATCAGTTTTATTCACAATGACTTCACTGTTGTTTACTCCTGACTTGTTTTTGTGTCAAAAAAGTGTGAACTGTGTTTTTTTTTTTTTTTTGCTGCAGCAAACATCATCCTATGAGAACAGTTTTTCTGGTGCTGGTGTCTTGTAAAATGACCTACAGGGATTTTTTTTTTTTTTTTTGCTGTTTTGTTATCGACTACCTTCCTACGCACCAAATGCTCACTTCTTGTCAGAGCTCCCTTGCTGCCTATCTTTGTTGCTGAACCATGGCAAAAGTTACCGGTGCTGGTGATTTTAAATGTATGTGATTCAGCGGTCATCTGGCATCTCTGGCTTGTTACATCTGTGGTCACACTCTGGCTTTAAACGTATTCTTTGTCTGAGTCAAATCACAGGATGATGAGCAAAGCGAAGATTGTTCTGTGAGTTCTGAATGTGTGAAACAGGTTTTTCAGGTCTGCTGTCGGACTCTGCGGCAATTTTAGGCACTTTTGGCTTAAAAAAAAGCTTTGAAGAAATCACTCCTGCTTTAGTGGTTGGCCACTGAACAAAGACATTAAACATAGCACAATTTGTTGCCAACTTTTGCTGTTGCAGCAAGTAATTTTATCATTGAGAACTGGTGAACTTCCTCACCATCACAGTCGTTCAGATTGACATAGAAATTAGATGAGCGTTGGCAGTGTACGTGTCATGTGATTCATTTCATACATCTTTGACATGTCTCCAGAGACAAGATCAGACTGAGCTGAATCCCCAATCTCCCCTTACTCATCCGAGGACCAGTGGACCTCACCAAATGCACCGTCGAGCTTTCCAAATGTGCTTGTCAGACTGGTTAATCAACTAGCCAAATAATCCTGTTGTTTTTTCTGCAGTGTATGATGTCCTTTTTTTCAAATGCAGGATTGTTTGAGTTGAGACTGAACTCCAGAACTTTCTTCTCTCCCTTCCTCCACAGATCATCGCATATCAGCCATATGGACGCTCTGTAGACTGGTGGGCATATGGAGTTCTGCTCTATGAAATGCTGGCCGGCCAGGTGAGTGGTACATGCACACACGCACGCACGCGCACACACTTCTTATATAACTGACTTTACACGGACACAAGGTTGCTCACAGACTGCTCATGGCCACATAACATGTACTCAGGTGGTGCCTCCTGAAGACCTTCCCACCAGCACTAATTATAAACACTGACATACAAACACACAAAACCTCCACCTGACCTCCAATCATGAGGCATGTCGTAGTTACCTGTCACCCTCTTTTAAGGATTAGCTGAGCAAACTTTTGACCCAGGTTTGACCAGTTCATTTAAATGCGCCCTAAAAAAATCTAGTTACTAACAAATCGCTGATTGTTTTGGGAACTGAATTGTGATTAAGTTGGGAGTCTTCTGTTTCTACACAGTGAACTATGTTTGAAAGATACAACCTCACCAGATTTTCTGTTGCATGTGTACCAGTTAGTTTTTGTCTAGCTGTGTCCAAACGAGCGCAGAGAATACAAACAGGTTTACTCTGGTTGCAACACATATTAGGTTTCCATAGCCAGCATGCTGCCCTGCAACCCAAGCAGCTGCCAGTCTGCAACTTTTTGTGTTATTTTAAGTGCCTGTAAATATACACGAATAAACGTCTTATAATTCTCCAATGAACAACACCCTTCCAGTTTTGGTGTTACCACTGCCCTGCTCGAGAACCATACTTTTTCAGTTTTTTGTATATTCCTGGATAAAGCCTGGTGCACTGCCAGTGGACTAAAGTCAATTCAGAACAATACTGTGAGCTACGGAAGTGAACGTATCAATAATGTGTTGGCTGGTAAAGACAAGTGTTGCACCATTTTGTGTTTTTTAGTACACAAATTGGGCAGATTGCATTTTTTTTACATCTTTATTCAACCGCTAACCCTTTAAGAAGCTTACTCGTACACTGTCTCTGAGGTTAGTTTAACTAGAATAACACGAAGAAGAAGTTCTCTGTGGTGGTTACATTGGAGCGATGTGACCTCTTCACTGATTAGCTTAGCATTAGCAATTTATGAAGACTATCTGCAGTCTGTGAAGTTCCAGCATCAACCTAGAACCACATCTTACTGTGGAGGGTGTAGTGATTAGAGACCATGTCAGAGATAAAAAGGCCTTTCACAGCCATATCTTGAAATATTGTCATAACTCATATTTCCATATACTTTGAATGTAAAGTCCTCTTTTGAAATTCATTATTTCAAATATTTCTTTTGGGGGTTTTAATTAAACATGTGTCCAAGACCCAACACTAAATTACTTATTAAGACATGTATTACTTATTAACATAGTTTTGACTTTACCACTATTCCAAGGCCAAAAGCTACATGCAAAACCAATCTCCTCCACAAAAAAATAAAACGAAACACGAGGCCGAGTATGTGTTTCATTTCCGAATGATCTCTGAGCAAGCGTCGACTGCTAAATGGTTAACGGACGCTTTTACCTATTCAGACGCTCCCGTCCTCTGTGTCTCCCTGCCTTGTGTGAAATCAGGTAAAGAGGGCATGACGCAGACAGGCTATCTCTACCCGAAGGGGCCAGTGGAGTGGAAATGACGAATAATTCATTTTATGGACTGTCAAAACACCCACATTATGGTTACTGATGATAACCACAGTGTGAGGAGGGGAAAAAAGCTGGGTCATCCACTCCATTTGCCCTGCAAAGTCTTCCTGTGAAACTTGTTTTGCGCAAATTCTTCACTGTTCCTTGTTGTTTTCTCTCTATTTCCATTTCTTTGTTGTTCACAGGGTTCTGTCTGTGTCTTGCTCTGACTTTCCGTCCTTTAGTCTTCCTCTGGGCACCTTATCAAGTTTTTTTCCCTCTTAATCTTTATTCATGAGGGAGAACAGTTTTACTAAATTTGGTCGATTCACCTGTCGAGTAGAGAGTGCACAAATGGCTAAAAAAAAACAAATGTATTACTGCTGGATCCCTTAAGTGCGACACAATGACACTTGGCTTTCAGCTGTAAAAAAAAAAAAAAAAGAAAAAAGATGTCAAGAGAACAATGTATTCATCCAGTGTATGATAATGAATAAAACACCTACCACACTCTTAATATCATGTCCTTCCACCTGCAGCCTCCGTTCGATGGAGAGGACGAGGACGAGCTGTTCCAGTCCATTATGGAGCACAATGTGTCCTACCCCAAGTCCCTGTCCAAAGAAGCTGTCTCCATCTGCAAAGGGGTGAGTGGAGGTTCTACACCATCAGTTATAAACCAGTTTTTGTGGTTAGGCCAAATAAACACAATGATCAGTGAATCTAGTTGGTATTCAGATTTAACGCTGTACCTGCTGTCAGTGGAGCAGTTTCTTTTTGTTTTTCAGTAAAAGGCACTTAAACTGTCCGATATGAAACCTGCCTCTTCAGTATCTTTTCCTGTTTCATTGAGAGCTCGGAAGCTTTCCCCACTTGAGATGAAAATCCTGTGAACTGGCATTTTAAGCTCTGTGTCTTTCCCGCTCTTCACTTAAGCAAAACATATTTGAACATCTTGAAAGAGGGCTACAAGACCTTCCTGCTAGTTCAACTTTAGGCAGACACCCAGGCAGACACCCTGACAGACCGATGTGAGGCTTTTCTTAGCTTCCTGGGTTCGGATGTAGCGTATGAGAAGTGTAGCTCCATTTACTTTGAATACCTTCTGTCTGTAAGACACAGCAGCTCCATGAGCCTTATGTTTTAAATATGTATTTGTAATGCTTTGAAGCCATTTAAGTCTAAAATTGTCAGCTTCACAGACTGTTTATAGAATTTTGACAGCCATGTTTTTATACTTTTATTGAATTTCATCCACCAGGAGGTAGTGAAGGAATGCACACCAGTGTTAAAGAGGTTGTAGGAGATGCACTACTATAATAAATGTAATGAATCACTGGCGATTAATAACACACTCGTAAATGGGGCACCTCCTCCGTTGTTTTATCTATTTGAATAATCCGGAGGGAATTAATCAAATCTGACTGGACAAGTTTAGCTTTGAACAGTTCTAATCAATTTCAAATCCATATATTCAATCTCATATCTGAAGCAGTGACTTCTACACAGTTCCCATCGGTTCTCCACATTAAAATTAAACCTGCACAGACAACGACAGACGTTTAAATATGTTTATTAACTAGATAATTCAGGGTAAATAAATGAAATGGCAATTTAAACGAATAACAAAAGATAGAAATATATATAGAGATAGAATAGAAAATGTGACGAATGTACAGATGGTGAAATTACGGGTCAGGTGGAAGACTTTAAATATTACGAGAGCCTAAGACACCAGAACCTAAGACACCAACTCATGTTTCACGTGTGTGAATCCAGCTGTATGCAAGATGTTCATCCTACTTTGGAGAGTTGTGAAGTCCGCGGCTTTGGTCTCCTCTCTGGTCTGCACTGCCGGACTGCGGGCTCGCAATGTCGGTCCAATAGCCAGAGGGAAGTCGGGGCTCGTCCGGTACTCTGTTGATGAACTCTTGGTTCACGGCCCAGCGGGGAGTCACCGCTTGTGAGCGTTGGGGGCAGAGCCGGTCTCGGCTTGGCACAAATGTCTCTCTTTCATTGGAAACCGCTTGCACGGCTTCTGAAGCAGCCAATTACTGCAACGTCTTTATCAATGATGATGGTCTGACTCGTAAACTAATTCAACTTCTTGACTAAAATAACTGGAGGATGAAACGCTGGCCTGGTGGATCTTCCGTTTTTACTTAATACAAGATGAATTAAATTAAATTCACTTCCTCTGAATCAGGCGGTGATACTGAACTTATATTAAATTTTTTTTAAAAAACAAAACAGAACTTCATTCTGTTAGAGCTTTAACAAAAATGGAAGCACTTAAAAGAAGTGATTCAATACTGCAAATTATGAAATTGAGAAAACTCAACAGGTTGCTTTCTGCGGAGATCGCTTGTCTTAAAGCGTGTCGTAAAAGTAAAGTAAAAGATGAAAATTTAAAAAGAAGAGCGTGAAAAATTTAAAGGAGAGCGTGATTTAAAAAGAAGAGGAGATTTAAAAAGAAGAGTTTAAAAGAAGAGGACGAGAGAGAGCATGTCTCTCAGTTTTATTATCCCGGCTGGACAGCGTTCAGACGACCTTACAAGTCTAAACTCATGAAACGTAATTAGACTAAAATATCATTTTAAATGTTTCGAGACCGTGTTTCACCTTTCCCAGAATTTCACCATGGCTTAATAGGTGGACTTTGTCTCCATGAAATAATATGACAGGATTATCACTTAAGATTCAAAAAGAAGTAAAACTTGATCAAACATAAAAACACACTTGAATATACAGTAGAACTGAGGACTTATATATATTTCTTCTAGTTCTAGCTTAATACTTGTTAACAAAAACATTGACAAAGACATTTACTGGAAAGAAACGCAAACGTACTTAAACAAAAAGATCTTCAGTCTGTTCCAATCATACCAGGAGTCATTATAGATTGGAATGTCACAGCTCCACTTTTGCTCTGGAGGGTGTATTTGTTAATTCGATCAGGAAAGACACAGAACATCACCCGTCATTACCTAATTTGTAATTGCAAATACATTAAATTATAACACATCTTTGTCACAAAACAGTTCTCTGTTCCTTTTGATGTATAGAGAGTAGATTCCTTCATGCTTGACCTCGATTGACCTGAGAAAAAGTAGTGTGTGAAAGGGGGGGAAGAGGACAAATGGTGTTATGAAGTTGTAAATAACTAAAGAACGTTCTCCTGTGAAGCGTCCATCTGAAGGTTTTGTTGCGAGGACAACAACGTCCTCCTTGACAGGTGAAGAGGTGATGAGACTGCAAGGCGCCTCAACAGAAAACAGTCAGCTTGGGGATGAGAGGAGTAATTCATTTTAGGAACAGGGCCTCTTTGAGATGCAGAGACGGTGAGCATGTGTTCCTACCAGGTGCTGACCACAATGAAAGTACAGACATGAATGAAAATAGTCAGTTGACAACGTTGATGCATCACGGTAAATGGTCTTCAAAGAAGAAAAACACAGTAAAAACACAGTAAATATAATTGGTGACAACATAAATGTGTTTGCTGTGTCTAATGCAAAGGCTCATTATATCAGAAACCTGCAGTGGAGGAACATCAAATGAGCCTGTGCACACCTGTAAGTCACCTACACTGGGGATCTTTGTTCCTTATCATGGCAAAGTGATGCTTTGTCCATCCTGAGCCCTCAGTCTGCCTACTCTGTCAAACCAGTGATGCAGCTGACTAGTAGCTGTCACCAGTCTTAAACCAGTTGCTCAACTCAACTCAACTCAACTTTATTTGTAAAGCACTTTAAACAGCCACAGCTGGGACAAAGTGCTGTACATACATGATAAAATATAATATAAAACATAAATAAATAATAACAAAGATAAAAAAAAAAAACAATAACAAAGTTAAAACAAAAAAACAATAAAACACTAAAACAAGAACAGTTACAGTTACATTTAAAAGATCTCATGTGATGTGTCAACCAGGACTGCTAACAGACCTGCATTCTGATTGTTTTATTATGCCCTTTCTGATAGAAACACAGTAGGAAATAAATTCAAGAGTCTCTTGAGATGCTGTTTCTACTGCTATGGGTATATGACTGCAGGGTCTCCAGTGACAGAGGGAAGTGAACAGCACAGTGTGTCAGCGCAAGTCAAGCAGGCAAATACTAGGACATAGTTACTGCTTGTCTAATTTTAGGTCAACAATAGAATGTTTTGAAAGCAAATGAAAGAGGAACGTAAGACATGTAACACAAAAAAATAACTTCAGTGTTTGGACTGATAAACAATCAGGCAATAATCATGTGTGGGCATTGCAATATTCTCACGTATTTGCACTTTAACCTCCATGTATATGACATCTATAGGCACTCTGAACATATTCCTCAGGAGGTAGAAAGAAAGTCAGTTTGTCGATACAAGTTCATCCTCTGGGGAGCCGAAGTACATTAAATGTGGATGACTTCTGGCAGCTGTCACAGCCACTGATGGCATGAAGTTCACCTGAAGACTATGAGATCAATAAAATAATGACCCCAGACACATTGCTCATGTAGTTCCTGTTAATTTACAGAGGAGACTCGTGTCTCCTGGCAGCAATTACAAGGCTTTTAAAGCATGTGTTTATGAACCTTACTTTTCTTGAAACACCCCGGAATATTCACAAGGGTTACAGAAAAGCAAAAAATGTTTTCACGTGAGTGCGTACAAGGAAGTTAATTGCAAACATGGCAGTTTTATTTCTGTCCAGAGGCAGTGCAAACTCAATGAGCTGTGCTATAACTTGCTGTCTCCTTGTCCTTTCCTCAACTCCACTCGTTTCTCTTTGTCCCCCTCTTCCCTTTGTCTCATTCGTTTCTTTCTCCCTCATTTTCTTCACTGTGTGTGTGTGTGTGTGTGTGTGTGTGTGTGTGCGTGCGTGCGTGTGTTTCCTTGTCTCTGCCCAAGTCCCTGTCTCAGCCCTTGTTTGGCACGGCTGCAGCACTTCCTCTTAATGGATACATAGTGCTCGCCAGCAGCCTGACACACAAAAAGAATCAAGAGAGAGAGAGAGAACGAAAGAGGGGTAGGAAGAGCACAGTGGGCATGGAGCCGGGGAAGAACAGCTTTTAGCAGACTTCATCCGATAAGTATGAATTTTGAAAGAAGCACTGCCGAGTACAACAATCTGAATAAAGCTGGTTACCTTCACAATTTCCGCAAAACGACTTTTCACTATCAGAATTTGTGGCAGGCTTACCCAGAAGGCAGAAGTTTTCTAGTGTGTACTCTCTGAGGGCTTCACGATGTGGAAGCTGTGCAGGAGATTGGTGTAATTTTAAAACCAGGAATTCAAATCTTTTTGGCTTTTAGCAGCCTTCATAGGAACAAATCTGTATCCAGATTTCCTTTACTAAATGCATGGCACACCTGGGTGTCATGTTTCTCTCCAGACCTGGAGCCGATAAATACCCTGGATTACTGCAGTGTCATCTGCGCAGACACGGATGCCGATTGTACCCTCTCCCACTGGAGACAAAAGTCAAATGTTATTAATGAGTGTTGGTGGGCTTTTTGTCCGGTATGAAAGGGGAATTAGTGAGCTCATGGAGTCTGATAATGCAATTGTTCATACAAGCCAATGTATACTTTACAATCCGTTAAATTTAAATAGGTCACAGATGTAGATACACACTCATCTCTGTAATGGGATGTTACCTAAAGGTCGTCCATTTGAGTCTTGTTGTACATCATTATGTTCACTATGAGAGAGTGAGAGTGAGGCAGACATACTGTACATCATTCAAGTTGTGTTTTGAGGGTGAATGTGACATACGGGTTAAACATCATTGAGAATTTCACCCTTGAGTACAGTATTTTACGTGGATGAATCTCTGGCGCTCTGTGGCAAATCCTGGGATAACATAGTGTCTCAGTTTCTCAAAGCACTGCATAGTATTATCAACTTATTCTCACTGGGGCTGTAGGTTTTTCTGTTGTATCGTGAGCAGAAAAGGTGAAGTTTAAGCCCATTTGTTATTTGCATGAGTGCAGCGTCTTTGATCAAAAGTTTTTCCCGCAGTAGATCCCTCTGTTCTCTCACACTGCAGCAAGCGAACTGGGTTTTAAAAGACGTTGATGATGGAATGAAAGCCTCGATGTACCGAATAACGCAGATTCATCTGGCTGAACTCCCCGCTGCCTCAAAGGCCACATATGCTGCTTCTCTTTTACTTCATCTCTCTCATTCTTGTTTTCTCCCTGATTCCCATCACGCCAAATCCAGCGACCTGACGCTCTCAATAGAAACAGCGGGGAAACATCCAAATGGCGTACACTTTCCCAACACATGCAGCTGATGACTTGGTGCAGCCATGGAGATTTGAGTGTGAACAGTTTGCAGACAGAGTGATCAGATGTTCTCCATGAAATGTCAACACATTTTTGTCTCTTCAGGATTATCCATCACATATATGCAAAGTATTTCAAGGAAGCTCTAGTTAAAAAGAAATGTAAAAAAGCAAGTGAGTGTTTGACACGGTGCAGGCCAGCAGTCAGTCAGTTTCAAGGACATTTCGATGTGTGAGGTGTGTCATTTTAATGGCGTCAGCCTTGCGTCTGCGTTCTCACCATCGGTGACAGTCCTGTGAACAGACACAAAGCTGCAAATGACTTTTTCTTTCTCGTCAAGAGCTGTCTGATGCACACTGCCAGCTGGATTCACTCTGCTTGTTCAGATGTGGCCCAGCCCCACGGCCTGTGTGTCAGAGGGGCTCGCTGCAAGAGAGCTGGCCTGCTAAAATCCTGAAAGTGGAAGTTCAACACTGACAAAAGTTTGCTATTTTTGCATGTTGTTTAATAATTGGACACTTTTCCTTATTGTCTCAGGTTTATGACACTACTGTGAGAGAAAAATAATACGTGGCAGTGGCAGAAAATGTCACTTAGAGGTCCCATATTATGAAAAACACGTTTTCTCTGGTCTCTACATGTTTAAACTGGTCCTCCCTGAGCCTGCCAACTCCCAGAATGAGGAAAACAAGTGATTCCTGCATGGTCTCTGCAGCCCACCCACTGGTAAAACGGCGCTCCTATAGGCTGTTCAGATTCAGCTCCTGTCGTTACGTAACCAAAGGAGTCATTATCATAGGTCGACCTCTGTGCGGTGATAGGAGACATCCGAGAGCGGGCGTTCATCCCGTAGGTGAAGTTTGGTGTGTCCAGCGGTGAGGTAGCAGTGTTTAGCTCAGACTTAGTCGCTCAGACTTAGAAACGCAATTTGCTCTGTTGTTGGTTGTAAAAATCAACATCAGCCTATATTCTGTCCAGCTACAGAAGAACAGAAGAGACAGTGGTTGCGTTTCATTTTTAACGACAACGTGCCGGCTACAGTTTGTGTAAGTTTGTGTGTGTGTGCTAACCACTTCACATCGGACTGCTTCGGTAACGAGGGTCAGTACAAAGCTGGCTTTGCCTCGACACTGACCCTCGTAAAAGGATCAGCACCAACCATACTGGACCCAGCAATTGCACCCGAGCCACAGGTAAGTGCCACTGTGGTTTGATAGTATTTACAGTTGCCTACGAGTAGAAGTCAGCTGGAAACTGGCTAACTAGTCGGTCCGCTATGCAATGGTGTTTGAAGCGAGTTTAATGTTAATGATATTACGATGGAACTTGGTTGTCAAAGTAAAAAGTCTGGAAACGTGCAGACTGGAGACAGAGACGATGCGAACAGTGTCCAAGAGTTTGGAGACTGTGTTGCAGACGAACACAGCTTTCACTAGCTGTTAGCCATTAGCTACATTATTCATTATTACAACATTATTCAGACACACTAACCATTATGAAACGTCCTGCTGCAGCCGCAGCTGTGTTTCTTCAGGAGCCTCTCCTTCTGGGTCCGATCCTGGGTCAAAGTTGTACGGTTGAAAGAAAGCATCTCCGCGAGCCATAGTGATACATCCACCGTAAACATTAGCGCATGCTATCGGGTAGCGCAAGAGGCATCGTCTCCCTGAGGGACGTGAAGCAGCAAGGCCATTGGCCGAGGCTCTCCAGCTCATTAAGCATTTAAAGGTGCAGGCACAGAAACAGCCTGCTCTCAGGAGAGCTCAGCAGAGCTCATTTGAGCCACTTTTAGACAGCTGAAATTCAGGACCATGGATGGGTTTGGGGCAATGCATATCGAATACAGTGTTGTTGGACCTTTGACAGCTGTGTGAAATTGATGAAAAACAGCATAATATGAGACCTTTAATACATGAAGACTAGTTCAAGCTCTATTGAGATTTTCTGTTCTGTTATAGAAGTCATGGTTGATTGGTACAGTGTTACTGTACATATATATTGTGTCGTATCGCCAACATACTTTGGACAACACAGATTCACGCTCAGTGTCAGCATGTCCTCTAAAAGAGTCTGCTGTGTGTTGCCTATCTCTGCTAATAAGAAAAAGAAATAAACTAGTGGATACAAATGTGGCTGGTGAAAATCACATAAACAAAACCCAACACTAATAAAACGTGATGATAAAATATTTTAGTAATCAATTGAAGTAATATTTGACTAAAGGACTAGAGGATTTTGAATCCACCATAAAATCCAGATTTTTGTACGATCTGTGAAGTCTGGTGCTGCGTATAAAGCAATGGATCAACCCCAACGGAACAGCTGTACCGACATCTGTCTGCTCATTCTGCATATAAACAAAAGTTCATATAACCAGCTGAGCTGTTTACCAATCTGATGAAAGTAGGGATGCAAATTTTAAGCAATTTCCTTAATTGACAGCTGATTTGCTCATCACGGCATGTTTAAATATGGCATAAACTCACAAATACAAATACTTTGAAATGTAATACAGAGGAGCACAGCAGAGCCAGGCAGCAGAGATGATGATTTACATTAAATGTCTCTCAGTTTTTGTCCTTGCATTAGACAAAGTCACCCAAAAGTAAGGACATTTTGAAAGGATAAAAAACAGCTCCTCAGCTGCCAGTCAGCTATTGATAAATAGCCACGATCAAAGTTGCTTCAAAACAAAAAGAACCACGCAGCCATGTTGTTCGAAATGATGCGATGGGGCTGTGGAGTGTAGACCTGCTGGCTCCACCTGCATATTTATCGTACAGACGTGAGAGTTGCATCAATTTATCTATTTATCCTTGGTAACTCTTAATTAACTCTTAATTAGGTCATTAGCTAATTTCCCCGAATTTCAAACAATCCCTTTGAAATAACCTCGCTAAAAACATCATCAGAAATCTAATGTTGAATTCAGTTTGGTGAAGTTCATGTTCAAATTTTATCTTGCGGTTGTGTCTGCATTGGTCAAAGGCTGTCGTAAGATATCTTAATATTAGCTACAGATTCTTTCATCTGTTTACGGACAATAAAAACACAAATTATGATTCAGGAGAGCTGCCAAGGTGACGGAGCTGCATGTGACGGTGTGCATCACAGATGCGGGATTTAACTGGAGATGTTGGGTGTGTGTCTGTGTATGCATAACTGCATGTATGTACTTTCAATGTCAGTTGAATAAATCACCGTTCAGATTCCAGCACATGAATAAGTCATTCTGGACTGTCAATACTGGAACCTACCAGGCTCTACATCCGTCTCCAAACGGCTTTTTTTTCTCATCCTTAGCAATTCAACCAAGAAGAATCACTGCACTGAGGCAGGTTATAATGCAAAAATATTTATGCAAATAGAAAACTGGTGAAATTTCTTATAGACACTCAGAAAAGCAAGCAATCAGTCGGCAGCTATGTTCCATTATAATAGAAATTGCTTTAATGCATTTAAAATAGTGAGCAGGTTTGTTCGTTTCCTCCCCCAGACCAACCTTTGTTCTGTGTATGCAATCAGGAAAATGTATAGACTTGTTTTTGAATTACTTCCACTTCTTGGCACATTATTTGGATAGTCACTATTATGTCATACCAGTGTATCCCTACATTATTTAACAAGAACAGATTTTGTTTTTGTGGTTATTTTTCCTGTGGGTACTTTTTTTTAAATGTATTTTTGTATGCTTTTTAGCAAAGTGCAAACCGTGTCCTCATGATGTCTGCGGTGCAATTTGAAGTGGCAGCAGTTCTCTAAAGGCAGACAGAGGAGAGGGAGAGAGGAAAAATAACATTTACATCAGTCTTTTTCAGACCCATCTGTTTAGCTGTCATTTACTGACCTAGAAAACGAGCTTGAAGCACGTTACAAAACACATCAGTGAGAGAACACCGGAACGGGAGGAAACAAAGTGAACAGTGAACAGTCCGCTTTCTGTTTACGTTAGAGACTGAATACGTTATTGACAAAACGATGTGAGTCCTGCAGTCCACATCTTGTTTTTCTATTTAAAATCCCCAAATCTTCACCACTCATGAGAACAGTAAGAGGAATCATCACTGTGAGGGTTCACACTCTTTTTGTCCTCACTCTCTGTCCTTCGTTTTGTGTCTTTCGATGAGCAGCTGATGACTAAGCACCCGTCCAAGCGTCTGGGCTGCGGCCCTGAGGGAGAGAGGGACATCCGAGAACACGCCTTCTTCAGACGCATCGACTGGGAGCGCCTCCAGAACAGGGAGATCCAGCCGCCCTTTAAGCCCAAAGTGGTAAGTGCCGCTCACACACCCTTCACACTATCAGCAGAGAATGGACTTACTTAGGATTTAATTTGAACTTAACAGCCAAATTAAGTGTGATACCGCTCAGTATAATTAGATTTCCCATTACACTTACTGCTCCTGTCACAAAGGAAATGTGGCTACTTTGGGCTCTGTTTTCATACAGGTGCATGGTGCAAAGGGGCAAAAAAATGTGATGCCAATATTTTGACTTTGACACCAGTTCCTGAACGATACTCTTTTTGATACCCATAGTATGAATTCCATTTGAACAAAAGATTACATTACACGTACATGTGCTGAATCCCATCTCTGGGCATAATCTAATCTTTTTCCTGCATGCCTCAATACAGCCAATCACCAGCACTATGAGGTCTTGGCACAACAAGCATGCTGCATGTAGATGAGATAAAGTCCTCTCCTTCAGTCTGTGCCTTCAGTCAGTGCCATTAAAGTATCAGAAGTTCGATACCCAGCCCTAGGAGCATGGGACTGAAACATCCGCTAAACCTTCTGCTTTGAAGGTGTTGACTCTTCTACTGCAGCAGCAACTTCCACCAAATTCTTCCACAGACTGCCGCTCCAGGGTGTGCACACAGCAGTGCGACTGCTCCCAAAAGTGTCTTGATCGTACCCTAGTCACTGGCCGTAAGTTAAGGAAGCGCTTCATTTGATATACAGCTGAGTTTTCTATGAGCAGAGCAGGTATTTTAAACATCAGTACTGCAGTTGATCATGTCTGTTTCAATGTGAAAGCCAAAATCATGATCGAGATCGATATTCAATTACTTGCAAATTTCCACATTGTTCTTCTTCAATGTTTAAATACTGGAGGATAGGTGCCACTATGTGATTATCGCAATATGCACTCTGCCTACTATTCGCATGACAGCAGCAGAGGAAAATGCACTAATTGGCATTTGGTACTTTTCTGAAAGTTCATAAAAAAAATTGCCCTCACTGTAGTCTTTGCACCATGCACCTCGATGCACAAAATTAGCAACCTTTGTCTTTCCATTGCCTCGTTGTTATTGGTCCAGGTATATTATAGCTCTCTATAGCTCGCCTGAAGATTTGTTTCCTTTGACTTCTCCTTCAGCTCCATGTCCTCTTGTTATGTGCCATGCACCATCTTCACTCTGTGCCATGAAGCAATCAACAGTCTTCCCTCAAATTCAACACAATGTTGAACACTAATTGTGGCGATGTTCATGCATGTATGTCTTTCACAGTGACATTGTTACTGATGTAGAACTGATTTGAATATGTTTCATACCACCCCACTGACCACTGCGTGTCACGTACATGCAACACAGTGCATATAAACAAGACTAATAAACAATAACAGCTTTCTCAACTGCAAGCATCTAAACAGAACATGAACAGATGTGCTCATCACTGCAAGACAAATGTGTTATGGCAAGACATTTTATGCCCCTCTTTACTCCCTTGGGTGGTGTGTGTTCTTGGCTGTTTGTTTACCAACTTGTAGCTCAGCCTCTAGTCAGATTTGTCAGGGAACGTTACCAGTCAAAACTTCTCTAGTTACTGTCCCTTAGTGTGGTAATCCTTGATTTCTTTTCTTTTTTTTTTTTTTTTTTTTACTTCTGATAGGAAGTATTTCACTTGATTCACTTTTAAGACACCAAACTGTCGATCACAGGAGGAGTTTACATTCACAGGTGATGAAAGTTTAAACATCCTGTACATACTGTACAGCCTTTAAATATTCAGCATGCAATGTGTTCAGTTAGCAGCGTTGAAATGAAAAGAAACAGGTGGTGCATAATGTAGCAAGCTGCCAGTTATATACCAGCAACTTTGTGGAATATTAATGAGATGCTTCAAATTTACAAAGGAAGATTTCTTGTCTTTTTCTCTCTGTAACTGATGGTTTTGGTTTGACCATAAGGGCTTAAAAAAAGCTCATCCCTAAATCTGAAGTGCTCCGATGTTTCCAAGGACCACCGGCCACTATCGAGCACGAGCACATGCTCGCACACATGCAGGTTACAGGTAATCCTGGATGCGTTTTATGGTGGGGTCTCTCCTGAAGGTTTGCATTAACGTGTCATCCAATGTCATCAAGTGAACTTAACTTAATCACCCCAGTGAATCCTTCTTGTTAATATTCTAAACAACCCATAGTTGTAGTGAAGTTGTAGTTATAATTGTGTAGCTGTGAAAGTTCAGTGTAGAGTCGTCACTGAGTCAACTTCACCTCAGAGGCAGGTATCTGCAAATACAACCAACGCTGGTTGTGATGTGACCATATTGTATAGTCTCGCTTTCAGGGAAAATTATCCTTACACTTGATGTGTGCTGATGCATTATACTGTATTTCAATTGTTATATTATTGATGTGCTGTAATAACATACACGAGCACTGGACAGCAACACGTTACAGTTGCCTTTGATGAAAACTGTTTTTGATGAAAACCATTCATTTTGTGCTCGTCCTGTCTAGGGTAATGGTTAGCTGCAGCCTGTCCCACTACACAATAGTCAAGACAGTCCTGTGTAACATTTCCAAAAGGTCAGAACACAGACTCAGAGTCAGATTTAATTGTCCATTTATGTGTACGACACAAGAAATGCTCTCAATAAACTTACAGAGGATAAGAAATACAAGCAAAAGTCACCCCATGAAAATTACTTGATTAAAAGTAATTGTTATTAAATGTACTTAAGTATCAAAAGTAAAATTAAATGATGCATATATTTAGTATGGGAAGATTGATTTCCCACCAGGAAGATTATAAGCATTATTCTCAATTTCTGAATCAATGTTTTGTTTTTGTTTTTTTAAACGTGATTGCTGATAAATATATACATTTCAAAATGTACTGAGTTGGCTCTGATGCAGCATGCAGTCTGCAAAATAACTAGTAACTAAATTGTCAAATAAACGTAGTTGAGTAGAATGTACAATAATGGCCTCCAACTTGTAGTGGAGTTTAAGTATAAAACGGCAGAAAAGGGAAGAACTCCAGTCAAGAAAGTGCAGTGCTTGTGTAGATGTAGTTAGTTAAATTCCATCACTGTAGACATACAGCTAAGAACATGGATAACAAATGCTGAACCAATAAAAGTGTATAATGGTAAAGAAAATCCCCAGTGACCAACAACATGAATAAAAGGTCTGTTTACAAGTGAAGTAAGTTGTAAACAATGCAAATAGTGCACATAAATAAATAGTGAATAACTAGATATACATGGAGTGGATGGTTATCTACAGTATATACATGTATACATATATCTATGTATTATGTACAGCATGCAAAACCTATATTGACAATGAACGTGACTACCATAAACATGAGTAAGTTGGGGTCAATAAACAAAACATCACATTAAACCTAAACTGAATTTGGTCTGATGTGACATATAATACTGCCCTTGACATGACACTCTTATGTATAGTCAAAACACAGCTGCGGGCATGGGCCACTTATAGCATGAGCTATATGGGCCATAAGTAATTTCAAAGCCTCTCATGTGTATGTATAATTAATGTGACATCCATTTATTATGAATGCGTATCTCATACAGCTCACATTTTGTGGAGTAGGTTTGAAATCCCGTGAGATTTCACACGACCTTGTAAGCAAACACACTCTCTCCCTGTGTCTTTCCATCATTATCTTTTATACACACACACACACACACACACACACACACACACACACACACACACACACACACACACACGATTCATATAGATTGTGTTTCTTAAAGAAAACAAAACAGGAGGCAAAGGGCAACAAAGAACTTAGTGTCCTATATGTGTGTGTGTGTGTGTGTGTGTGTGTGTGTGTGTGTGTGAGTGTGTGTGTGCGCATGTGTGTGTGTGTCCCTTACATCTTCAGTTTAAATATTGTAGTTCTCTTCTGTTTCAACCCTCAAGGGCTCCAGTTCCTCTTCTAAGGTGAATCCTGACCTCCTTGTCCATGTAGTCTCCCGCTGCGTGGATGTGCCGGGTGTCCTGAAAATGCTGTGTGTGCTTTGTGTGTGTATGTGTGAGTAAATGTGTGTGTGTGTGTGGGAAGGTTAAAAGAAAAGCAAGGCTTAACAGAGATTGAGAAAAGCAGGGGAGGAAGATTTCCTTGCATGTACGCCTCTTCTCTGTGACTTTTTCGCCGCCTTTGTGTGTAGGGGTGGGTAATCGATATCGGAGAGAGAAAGGAGAGCTTCTGTGCTTGCATATTTGTCCACGCCAAAGATGAAGGGAGGTGGATGCATGCAAATGTGCATGTCCTTTGCACAGTGCATGCTTGCATGGGTCTGGATGGAGATGCAGATAAGGGTGTACAGTGAGAGAGGTGGACAGAGAGTAAGACAATGTTGTTGAATGCTCCCTGTAACCAACATAACCTCCTCTGTAACGATCCATCACGTCCGTCTCACTATACCATGTAATACAGTGCTGTTTCTGAGTCCATTACCACGAAATGGCCATCACTATGCACCTTCCTCTCACCCCTCATCCCTCACCAGGTCTAACCCGGCCGCTCTAATCCACTCCTCCTCCTCTTTCCTTTTCTTCTCGTGAACCTCGCCCCGCTCAATCTCACTTCATCCGCCTGTGACAGCTATGGAATTGAAATCATTACACCGGCTGCACCCAACTGAGAGAGTCAAACCATCTGTATCTATTGGACCGGGGCTTCAGACAGCACGGCAGACGCAGCCTGTGTGGTAGAATGAGTGTCAGGGAAGGCTCAGTTAGTGTTGATCCATATTTATGATGCTGGATGCTGTCACTGTGCAGCTGTCTACTGCAGGTAACAGAACATCCACATGACAACCACATCAAATGCCAGCTACATCTAGTGAGTAGCGATGGCCTGAAATCAGGCTAATTTCTTCACAACCCACTTGATGCCCATACGCTTTTACGCCCACTTGTGGACAGCCCATCGTTGTCATGGCTGAAGGGAGCGGCGAAGGATGGGAAAGTAGGTCAAATGATTGATAGTAATGGGAGCAGTGAATGAAGGACGGGAGGGAGTGTGGGAGGACTTAGTCACTGCACAGAAGTCATGGAACAGTGTCCGAGGAAGGGTTGCGCACGTCCTGATGGGATACACAGACACACACATACACACACACACACACACATGAACATGCACAGAGAAAATGATGGCGATATGGATGAGTTGTGACTCACTGTAGCTGTAAGAAGATGAGAGGCACAGACTGTTGCAACTTGACTGAGCACGTCGTCTTTTAGCTCACGGGACATAAGAGGGAGGATTCTCAGCTTGTTTATGTTTTTGTTTTTTCTATTTGATTATTTATTTCCTAATTTGGGGTCAAGAGAATTTGTACTTTCTGTCACATTTTCCCTAAAAGTTATAGCTCATATCAGCAGATGCAGAGTCAGATACATTTGGGTTTTTGTATTAACATCTTTGTATTTGCCTTGGTCCTTTCAAGCAATGATCATCAGGAGCTCATCGGGAGCTACTCAAGATCAACACCCTGGTGGTATCACTTTATTTCCAGGTGCCGGTAAAAATAAGGGAAACGACTATGGAAAATATATTTCTTCAGACAGAAACGTGAACTATTCGAATTTTTCTAATTCAACAGCTGTGTAATATTTATAAATCATGACGGATCCCTAGTTGAACCAAAACTGGGTATTAGACTTAGAAGAATTTACTGATCCTTTTGGGAGGTTCCCTCCGGGAAATTGAAGTTCCATGTCACACACACAGCACTGTTACACACATATACAGTAAAGCAGATATACATATGATTAAATAGATATAAAAAGAAAACACTGTAGAAATAGAAATAAATATACACGTGTGTGTATATAATATATAAAATATTTAAAAAAACGGCATATTCTAAATAATCTTATTTTGATATCCACTTCTTGACAACATGTGAACAGCCAAACCAGTGGTCATGTAAGGTTTTATCTTTTCTGCGTTCTGCACCAGTAACCCATGGATTCAACTGACCTTTGTCATTTTGTCACATGAAAACCAGCAGTGTTAAAATCGGACTGTGTAGTTTCTGGGAAGACATTTTGAGAGAAAGAGACAAATAAATAAACACAATTTCATACAGTTTTACTTTGTCAATATTTGCTGGACCCTTCTAAAGAGCCACCTTTCTGGTGAGTGCCCCTTTAATGAAGTAGAAAACACAATCTCAAAGATTCATACTTCACTGAAATTCAGTTCTTGTGTGTGAAAATTCACTTCCCCAGATTCCGAACTAAGAATAAACCTCACTGCTAAAGACTGAGCTAACATAGATCAAAACAAAGCAAAGAGTTCACAGCTTATGACAAGAACAGATAGCTCCCAGTGGCTTCAGGGTAGAAGGAGGTAGAGGAAAAGGGAGATGGAGAGAGACTCATGCACAACTCCTAATGGAGGCAGGCACTCATTTACCATCCTAAGTAGCTGAGTTTTCTTTTAATATGCTTGAGTGCAGAGGCGTGCGCGTCTGTATGTGTGCGCAGAGAGAGAGAGAGAGAGAGATTAAAGATGAGAGAAAGTAGGTCAAAAACCCATGTAGGACACTATGTCATTGTGTATGGGACGATGTATCAACAAGCATAATGGCCCATAAGGGTTGGCTGAATCACACAATGAGACAGAGGAGATGTAGGACCAGCCCCGCGCTTTTCCAAAAGGGCAGCTTCATGTTTGTGGAAATGTCGTGAAGGCAGCGCTGCAGATTCTCCAAGGTTCATAACCTCATTTTCTCCCTTTGCTCTCGTTCAGCTAATCTTTTGAGCGCCATTCATCTTATGAGAGCAGCTCATAAGATAGTTTCTTGTCTCCTTCATTGTGACACTCTTTCACCAAAAAAACTCCCAGCACTCAGTGGCGTGAGAATTGAACACAGTACGCTCTTTTTAAAAAAAAAAAAAAAAAAAAGACTCAGCCCCTACAGTTTGGCAGCTGAAGCTTCATCCCTCATATTCTATTGCATGCACGATATCGCTGAGGCCCAGTGTCACAAGGAGTGACTGTTTGGTGATCCGGAGAGAGCGACGTCTGGGTGCTGGAAATTGTCGACGGAGTTCAGAGTGAAAAATGCGTTGCTTCACTTGAGCAACGGATGGTCAGTGATGGATAGAAGAAGACAAGTACACAGAGAGACAGCAGCTGAGGGACGCTGGCGATTACCCATCAGGTATCTGTTGCGTGGGAAAGGGAGAGTGCATTCAGAGACAGCACACACTCACACAAAAGCCACATTCATCCATCTTGAAGTGTGTGTGTCCTGCTTTCTATCCACTCTGGCAGGGTGGTAGTGGCTTGGAGGGAACCGCACCTGTCAGTGACAAAAGTCATGGGAGGACAAAAAAAGAACACAAACAAACCTTAAAAAACGTTTTTAATGTTCTGTTGTGTTCACTTTTGTTGATCACGTAACATCTGCTCGCTGGCTTCACCGATTACACAAAAATAAGGCGAAGAAGAAAATAAAAATAGAAATGACAGTACCTCATACCTCAGTGTGTTTGCTTGACAAACACAGACTGACATTCCTAAACACACAAAGGCTGATGGGTTCACACATTGATGCACACGTAAGAACACACACACACACACACACACACACACACACACACACACACACACACACACACACACAGCAACCAACGTGGAGCTTCCCTGTTGTCAAACAAGTATCATTAAATTTTTATCCACCAACTGGTTGGGCTGCATTTTGTTTC
>OMLP01017673.1:0-11710 GCA_900302685.1 Spondyliosoma cantharus | reverse complement strand
TCAGAAGGGGCTGGTGCAATGCGATTTGGGTGGCTGTCATGGGCGGGGGCCCCGGCGACCCAATCCCCGGACGGTGACTCTAGCCATGGGGACATAGAATGTCACCTCGCTGGGGGGGAAAGGGCCTGAGCTCGTGCAGGAGGTTGAGCGGTACCGACTAGAGATAGTCGGGTTCACCTCCACGCACAGTCTGGGCTCCGGAACCCAACTCCTTGAGAGAGGCTGGACTCTCTTCTACTCTGGAGTTGCCCACGGTGAGAGGCGGCGGGCTGGTGTGGGTTTGCTTATAGCTCCCCAGCTCAGCCGCCATGTGTTGGAGTTTTCCCCGGTGAACGAGAGGGTCGTTTCCCTGCGCCTTCAGGTTGGGGATAGGTCTCTCACTGTTGTTTCGGCCTACGGGGGAGGCGTCCAGGGGGGCATGGGGGGAAGAGACCCCGAGGAAGACCCAGGACACGCTGGAGTGACTATGTCACCCAGCTGGCCTGGGAACGCCTTGGGATCCTCCCGGAGGAGCTGGAGGAAGTGTCCGGCGAGAGGGAAGTCTGGGTGTCCCTGCTCAGACAGCTGCCCCCGCAACCCGGCCCCGGATAAGCAGAGGATAATGGATGGATGGATGGATGAATACATCTATTATTTCTGTCAGAAAAATTGTGATATTATTGACTTTAGTGAATTCTGTTTAACTAGCAACACCACAAACATTTTGTCCCAAGAATAAAGATCTGCATTCAATCATTCACCACTAAGGTAAAGTCGCAGAGTTTCTTAGTGACACATTTAAGATACCAAAAAGCTTCTTAATGTCAAAGGCAGACTATGTAGAAAGGTAGAACTGTCGGTAGCTGTGCTGGGTTGCTTGTATCCATGGTGCCTCCAGCTGATCAATGAGAAAAGTGCAAAATTGTGAATCAGAGAGCACAGATTTACCTTCACTTACCTGAACTTAAGTTAACTGATGATGTATTTTGAACTTCTGTTAACTTTAAATTGTGTTTAAAACAAACTATTCAACTCCAATTAAGTTGCTAATGAAAAAAAATTACAGATTTAAAATAAAGATTTCAATTCAACTAAAATATTTTAAGGCAGCAATTGAACATAGACTTTTAAGTTGAAAATAATTATATAATGGAGGATAATACGTTAACTCTTCCTAGCAAGGTCATTTGTATGGACAGTGAAAATAAACAGATAAATACTGTTATGATTAAATGTGCTGTGAGGAGACTTTCCACGTTTTAAGATAAGTTAGCAGTTTGGCTCTAAGGACAGCGATGTCGGTCTGCCAACTGTTTGTTCCATCACTTTGGCCCACACTGAGATATATCAATAGACTGAGCGTTGACTCTTCATCTAGAGCCAACAAGTGAAATATCTCAACATCTCCGAGACAGATTTGGAAAAAAAAAACATTGTACAAACATTCATGGTTCCCGGAGGATGTACCCTACTGACTGTATTGATCCTCTAACCACATCTCTAATCATAAGGGGTGACATTTCTGATATTTGGTGGATTCATTATTGCATCATTAGTCATTCCCTTGTATAAGCCACATTGGGAAATACAGCACCTCTGACATCTTTTGATAGAAACATAAATAGTGAGAGATAATTGCATGGTTTCTTTCTCTCTGCATGCCAATGACAGATTCATTCTGCTGTCAGTGGTGCTAATAATCAGTTTAAAAATGGAAATAAGTCACATCTGCATTGTAGCATAAGTACGCTAGCATGTTTGAGGCCTAATTCAATGTGATGACCCAAACCTTACAGGGTTACTTACCTTAAGTAACTAATAACCAACTTAAACCCAGAGGAAAACAGCAACAATGACAACAGATGTTGCTGCAACCCTGTGGGAGTCAGGTAATATGATATTTTTAAGATTAGAAGCCTTAAACCTTTAATATTCTATGGCCTTAAAATGCTTTCAAAGAATATGTTTGATTTAAATTAGTTTACAGTGCCAAACGTTGCTCTCTGTGTGAACTGCTGCCCTTAGACCACAGTAGAATGCATTGTTTGAATAAGTGTCCAATAAATATTTCTGCCTTTCGGGCCATTTGTGCCGATTTGAACAGCTGCAGAGCTCTGAGCAGCTCCCTCACCCAGATGAGAAGGGACTCAGAGACGCCCTGTACTCTGCCATCCCCTCCACGGTCCACGTGGAGGTGTAAAACGAGGAGGAGGAGAAAAAGGAGGAGCGTAAAGCAAAGATGGAGTATAAACAACATGAGCAGGAGCAGAGGACGAGTGGCGAGGGAGAGGAGGGAATTACTGAAATGTCCAGAAGAGGGGGAACCTGCCCTGCTAGTTGGACTCAGGGTAGACATCAACATCCTTCCCCCTGAAACCCCAACCTGCCTCCTACCTCCTGCCCCCTTCCCTACTTTAAAACTCCATATGACAATATACTTGATAAATCTGGGATTGACTTTTGGTGCTTTCATGAAGTATTCATTTAAACACCAATGAGTCGTGTGCATACGATGATCCAGTAAAAAGAAGCATTCATTTGGTAATTGAACTATCAATCAACTGCAGCCCTTTGGATCATATGAGGAAAATATTATGCTAACCAAATACAGATATCTACAGCATATTGAGATCAGCATACAGTTTGTGCTCTGTGTGTACAAGAAATGTGTCAAAACATAGTTGATTATGTGACATGAAAGTTCACAAATAGACTTTTTTTTGAATACTCAAAAAAAAAAATAATCAAGTCTGAACAGCATGTAAGTATCAAATTTATTCTCAAATACGCAAACAAAGGTGGCGATATGAAATCAAACAATGTGACACTCTCAATGTCATTCTTTTTGAAATGTCAAATCTTCATTTAGCACCTTAATAGTTCGGTTATACATGATTTATATAGGCACTCATACAAAAAAATGAAATGGGTGAATAATGCGAGTCAGTAACATAAAAATAAGCATGAGGAGCTGGGGCGTTTGGGTCACAGTTACTTAAAGATACACAGTGAATGTAATCAGAAAGTACCGCGTTCAGCGTCTCGTCTTGTCACCTATTAGTACCATTAAGGCTCTACAGTCCCACACCTCAAAGAGAACTCCTCACAACAAGAGTTATTTGACGACTAGGCCTAGACAGTGATTACTAAACACAAGTTCACCTGACATTTTTGGACCTATTTTCTTTTCACATTACAGCTTGTAGTGTTGCATTTACATAGGAGTAGAGTAGATATATACAGAGAAGATCATTGTCAAACAATGCTGGAACAAGATGAGTTAATTTATGTACCTGGAGTGTGAAAAATGCAAAGAGTAAGGCACTCGTTATACTCCTACGCTGCCAGACGAATCTGGCCTGATGATCCAGATGTGTATACAGGATTGGATCCTTTTCAAGTACACAATGTACCTGGCACCCTCTAGTGTTAAACTGTGGTCTGTGCACTTCCTGCATGGTCAGCTCTGACACGAGTAGCTGCTTTGGGAAGATAGTTCCCCTCCTAAAATATTAGATTTCTGTTTAGAGGATGTGCTGAGCAGCTCTGACGTGGGCACTAAAAATACTTGACAGAGAGTTTGTTTTTTTGAGAAAAAACAGACAAGCTCACTACTGAGACAAGAAAGTAGAGCTAGTCTGGCAATAAAATGAAAAAATAACTGTTAGGTAGTGGATTTGAATGAGAGAAACTAGACTTTGCAGACAGATAGTCCGACCATATCTCACATTAATTGCCTTCTAATTTTGTGATATTTTTCTTTGTCAATGTTAAACCCTGTTCTCACCAAATTTGCAACAAGTGCCCTCAACCCAATAGGCCCTTGTGAGCTCACAAAGCTACCACCAGATCCTCATCAAGACAAGTGGGAACCGTACACTAACTTCACATGAATGGTCACCGATAGGAAAGCTACATGACATCCACAAAGAACTCGCTAGGATTTCCCATGGCCAGGTGGAACGACTGGCGGGATGCAGTCAGCTCTGGGGGTACAGAGCCGAGGTCCCGAGTGGGTGGTGCACCGGGAGGCCCCCCTGGAGTGGAGGAAGGTGGCGGGGGTAGAGCTGGATGCATGGGGCCTGTGGGCATCTGCTGCGCGTGAGGGAGAACGTGAGCCGTTGCCATGTTTGGATGTGGGTGCTGTGGGACCATCATAACCATCATGGGGTTGTAAGGCAGGATGCCCGGAGGGTAGGGAGACATGTGGGGCGGCTGGGGCATGCGGTGATGATGTGAGCGCTGGGAGGAGGCGTGGCTGTGCTCGCTGGGGGCGGATGAGCCGTGGCCGCGTCTCAGGCTGCTGCGGGTGGAGTACTCTGATTCGCTTCCACTGCCGGAGCGCGAGTCAGCCCCTCCGCCTTCTCCACCCCCGCCAGAGGGGGATTTCTCCCCTCCGCCCACGGTGCTGCCGGGACCTTTGGTGCTGCGGCGTCGCTCACCCTCGCTTCTCGTCGATCCGCTGCTTCGACTCCCTGAGGGCAGAAAGATGAGACGTGAAGAAGTAGTTGCTCTAGCTTGAGTGAAAGACACAAGTAAAGAAAGACAGAAGGAAAGAAAGACGGACAGAAAGATAGAGCACACCTTCACTGTGCTGGCTGCCCGTGCTGCCAGGGGCGTAGCTGTAGCTGGTGAGCTCGTGGTACGGAGGTGGCTGGCTGGAGAAGGCATGTGCGGGGTAAGGCTGATAGGGGAAGGTGTGCATCATGGGCCACGGGGAGGCCCCAGGGAGAGGCAGCGGGGCCAAGGTGTCCTGGTCTGAGGCCCCGCTGGAGCCGTCATTGTCATTCAGGGACAGGTTGGCCATGTCTGAGGGCGGGAGAAGAGTAGAGGGAGTGAATGACTGAATTGTTTGGATGAGATCTGGCTAAACTAGCTGAACAAATTATACTAATTCCAGGGATACAAAATCTACAACAGACTCATTACACACAAGCATTTGTTTGTCGTTTGTTCTGCTTCTTATCAAAATGCTTCGTATTAGTGTAGAGATGGCTGGACATTAAAGAAATCCTTCCATAACTAAAAAAGTCACATGTTTGACTCCTGAAACCAATAAGCATGTCCACAGAAGGCATGTGTGCAAATGTGATTAAGCATAACACTCATGCAGCCTGATCCAAGTCAGTCTTTGATGTCAATGTTTTCCAGTCACTCACAGTTCTCGCAGTCGCTTAAATCTCCGAACACGTAGTAACACTGCTCAGAGAAGGTGATCTTGTTGACGGTGTGTCGGATGAAGCCGGCCTTCAGCAGGTTGCTGGCGTACTTTCTGGCTTCGCGGCGGTCCTGGAATCCCTCGATGTGGTGGAAGAGCCACTCCACGACGTCTGAGCCTGGTGGTGGATGCATGACATGTAAGATAAGCGAGGAATCCATGTGTTCCAAAGGAAATGGTTGTGACAAAGATGGCTAGTATACATAATTAAATAAAGTCAATGTAAACTAATACTACTGTCAACTCACTGACTTGCAATGTTTCAATATACTTGAAATGTAGCAACTGTCTTTGTTTTTGTTAATTATTATTTTAATGTTCAGAAAAACTAAGAAGAAAAAAAGTTATATTGAATGATTATTGTGAGAAACAAAAACACAATGTGTCGCAGTTGTCCTGATTGACCATAGCGCCGCTACACTCTCATTCATGGGCTCTTCATTATGTTCCACTTGAGAGGGGCCGAGTCACAATGTGACAACTAGTTACAGGATATACGATCTATCATCTTAGATCTTGATATTGTGACATGGCGTAAGTGTTGTCTTTACCTGGCTGTAAAGGCTACATTACAGTAAAGTGATGTCATTTGGTGACCTTACCAGACCCATTTTATCATTATTGATAATAAACAAAAGTCTCATTGTTGTCGCAATATTAACATTGAGGTTTGTCAGTCAAAATTACTATAAAATTAAATTCTATTGTCCTAAAAATACTGCAGCATTTCTTTTGAGGCCAAACAACCAGCCCAGCAACTAGTGGTAATACTGGGTACTACCTGTCCATTTTGGTCCAGTCAGTTCCAGTTGGCTTAATATCAAACTGGTTTATATATCTTTATTTTTTAAGTTTTGTTATTGTTATTATTATTATTATTATTATTATTATTATTATTATCATCATGACAGGTAAAGCAAATAAATTGGAGACTGACTATCGAAAACATGGGATACAGAGTGATTATTATCCTATGATAATAAAAACTTAACATGATCTGCCCTCTTTCTTTATGCCTTAAAAGAAAAAATAATTAAGGATAATTATGTAAAATTAATACAATTTAAAATAATAAAGGATTATTATTTAGACTACAGTTACTTATTCATCCCTTTCTTTGGTGATGCCGATATTCTTGGCTATAATGACTGCAAACATAATGTGACCAATATTCCACATTCCAGACGTCACAGCACAAATCAGATTCACGTGTAAAAATCAAGGATCACAAGAAAAATTTGGAACACCTCTCGCTGATGAACGCTGAACCTGTAGTAGCTCAACCTGCATCATACTTACACAGTGAGTGGCTGTTTAATGCAGCGTTCCCAAAACAGTGGGTACTTTAATTATGTTGTGACAATAAAGAGTGAGTGAAGTCTCTGCAGAATATATTTAGGAGGAATTTAGCAGCCTTTTCATTTAAACACACTACAAGCTGTAGGCAAAAAAAATGGCTGTTTATGTGAATTAACACTTCCCTCTGACATTAAAAAAAAAAAAAAAAAAAGCCAAAATGTTATTTACTGCAGGGGAAAAGTATCGTTTTGTTCTGGCCTGTTGATCTGTAACATGCTGTATTTCTACTACATGGACTTGAATTGAAATCATAAACAACATTTTCATCTCAAAAAGCACAAAAAACGTGTAGTTTCCAGTAATTACTCCTTGTGATTCAGCTGCAGGTGATTCCAATATAACACATGTTTCCAGTCAACACAGGCACTCAAGTCTGTACTTTGGGGATTTTTTTCCCTCCCACAAGTCACACGGTTTTAATTCTGAGAACATAATGCTTCCCCTGTAAAGCGCTCTGAGACACACAGAGTTCATGAAAGTAATGTACTCTTTTTTTTGTTTTTGTTTTTTGTCTCCACTTTGTAGTCTTACCGAGGAAAGCGTTGGGGATGGTGATTTTGAGCCACATGCGGTCCCTGACCTCCAGACCCGACTCTGGCGAGGCCATGGCTTTGGCAACTGATGCCATGTCAGAGTGGAGCGATAAGTTGAAGTCATCGAACCCTGGAGGGAGACAGAAGAGCATTTAAGGAGAGCTGAAGAGGAAAAGGGGTAGACGTACAGGGTTAAATGGATGAATGGTGAAATCTGAACTGTGTCCGATCTAGAGGGAAAGGAGTGAGGAGGAGATCAAAGGCAGGAAAGCAGCAGACATCATTTATCACATCACATTAGGACGGCGACAAAGGCAGAGAGACAGATGTGAAAGATGATTCTGGAGCCAGGAGAGAAAGATGGACGGAGACTGTAACAAGACAATAATGAACCTCATTCATGGCATTAAATATCTGACTGACAAAGAAAGCATGGTTTAAAAGCTTGAAGAGGCTCTCACGTTCGGTCTCGGTGACGGAGGAAGAGGAGGTGATGGTGCTGAGGGAGGAGCTGCCTGGGAAGGGAGGGTAGGCCCCGGTCATAGCCACAGAGTGGCTCACCCACGCTGCTGGGTCGATGGGTCGGATCGGTTCATCTGCACATGTGGAGTAAAGATTAAGAAACTGTTAATAACCCAATCGCCAACATGAGAATAATCAGAACAGCTGGCGGTCGAGAACTTACTGCGAGGCAGAGTGAAGTAGCCCTGAGGAGAAGGGTCCCAGCACTTAGCCACCGTGAGGATGATGGGCCTGGAAAACAAATAATAAATTACCATAATTGTTGTTCATCACTTGTGTGCGGACAAAACTTGCTATAAAATGATTTAAATGAGAAAACAGCAACTCACCCTGGCTTGTGTACAATCTCCCTCAGTACCCGCACCGCATCATCGTTACTCATGTTCTCAAAGTTGATGTCGTTCACCTGGGAAGGTAATGACAGCGCCAATTGTTAGAAGGGAAATTTTGTTTTAATCATTGAAGCTTGTTCGAGCTTTTCAATGCTCAAGATTTGCTTGAATTTAAATGTATACCAAACCAATGTATTTACGATTAAGTTGTCGATCCTCCTCACCTGCAGCAGCATGTCACCGGGTTCAATGCGTCCATCTGCAGCCACAGCTCCCCCCTTCATGATGGAGCCGATGTAGATGCCTCCATCTCCTCTTTCATTGCTCTGGCCCACAATGCTGATGCCCAAGAAATTGTATTTCTCTGTGTTGTTGAGATCAAGAATAGCATTAACACACACACACACACACACACACACACACACACACAATTTAAAGCTCTTGCAAGAAACACTGAGGCTTAAAGATGAGGAAACATCAGGAGTTTACGGACCCATGTTGAGTGTGACGGTGATGATGTTCAAGGACATTGTGGAGTCTGTCACGCTGCTGAAGGAGGAGGCCTGGAGTCGAAAACCACAGATTTAACATGAGATGCGCCGACAAGGTCCCACTCTCAGAACAAACTCGCAGTTAGACAAAATTGTGTCCCGAGAAAATATCTCAACAGTACGTACCCTCTCCAAACGCGGAGGGCGCTGTTTCCGGCGTCGACGGTGGCGTTTAAGAAGCCTAGAAGCTGTGCTCTGTTCTGTTGCACTGCTGAACCTATAAGTGAGAGAGTCAATAAAATGCAAAAAGTCAGAAGAGAAACATTCTGTCAACAAAACTTTAAGATAAAAGGGAAGCTATAATTCTATTTTCCACTCTTGTTAATCTCTGACAGCACATAATTCATCCTCTACGTTTAAAGAGATACAAAAATCAGAGTGCAGCATTCAGGACGAATTAACATATCAGTTGCAATCCATCCACCCAAAGACTTTCTTTCTTTTGCCAGTCGCTTACCTGCTCATGGTGTCGTCGTCCTCAGAGTCGCAGAAGCTGGTGGTTTCCAGCTCGCTGCTCATCACGGTGCTGGAGCTCTCATATCCTGCCAGGTGGCGCTCCAGTCGACTCTGGCCATTCATACGAGGACCTGGGACACCAGGGAAGATATTCTCCATGAATTTTCATGTTTGCTCAAGTCCATGTTTTCCTTTTTTTCCCTATAGACTGCTCACATTCCTCACTTCCAGCATTCTTTGATAATATCACTATCTGTCAATGTTTGGATGTTGGCCGTGGGCCAAATCTTGATGACACTTCGTCATACAAGAGCATTTTTCCATCTGCTTTTTCTCACCGTGTTGCTCCATGCCCTCTCTGTGTCGGGGTCTCTCTCTCCTGAAGGAAACTACAGACTCTGTTTCGGTCTGGTCGTCCAATGTCTCCACGCTGCCGGTAGCATTGGGACTGTAACAGAAGGAGCACAGTAAGAATTAGAGCACGACCGAATTTCAGTATTTTACCGTTTTAATGTGATCATTTTTGCCAGCTAATGTTTTCCATTTTTAAACATTGCAGTATTCTGCCCAGCTCAACCCTGCTTTCCCTCTCCAGAGCTTTACACAGCCTTGTTTCGCAAATTCAGAAATACTTCACAAGACAAGCAACCAGACTTTAATGTGCAACATCAGAGTTTGCCGTAAAAGGAACAAAATCATTTTACTCTATTTATTTTACTTTCAACGTATGTAAAACTCTTGAGGCCTTTATAGGCTGTCAAATCATTTAGTATTAGCAACAAGTTCTGTCTCAATCAAATGCCCAAGTGAGCCTACATGGTGTTCAGACCTCAGAACCACACACCAACAAATGTTCTGATTAGGTAGACAGTGAATGTCTTGTGGTTCATGATGAAAGCAAGATTCTTCATCAGGCAGCCACAGCGACCGTACAATTTGAATTACATTTAATTTTCCAGTATGACTAATGGTGTTGATTCAGCTCCAAATACCACATGGAAAGCGTGGTTCATTCTCCAAACAGCTGCAAACCGCATACTGAGTGAAGTTAAAACGAAAGAGTTTAATTTGAAATTGGATTCAAAGACCATCGAGCCACCTTCTTGCAGCCGAAAATCAATCAGAGCGCCGCAGCCGTAATGGGAAGACTCACTGACGGACGTGAACTCCATTTGACCCCTAAACCAAACTCACAGAGCTGCAGACACTTCTCAAGGAGCCAAGAATGATGGTGAGAAGCTATTAAAATGATAGTTTGTTTTGGACACCACAGGCCCAATTCAGATTACAGTAACGATTTTCTCACATATAAGTGGGGAAGCGTGGATGCTAAAGGATGAATAAAGACTGAATCGTTGCCGTTTTGTGGTTTCACACTCTAAAATACTGCCACTAGTTTTATTTATTTTTTAAAAAAAAGGGATCAAATGACTTTGTAGGTTTGTCACTGCAAACTTTCCCTTTCACATTGCACAGAAAATTATTACTCAACTTTGCAGTTAAGACTGAGAAAGTGATCTACTAGCTGGTGAAAACATAGTGGAGCATTTGGCAGCTAAAGGACTTGGCAAAAAGCTAAACAAGCAATCAGTCAATTAGTTGTTTTTGGTCAACATTGTCAATATTGGACTTAAAATCATCCGGTTGTCTCAAACACAAATAAATGCTGATGTAGGTCTGAGTCAGCTGGATATGCTAATAGGCAACTGTTTGCCAAGTGCACACTACTGGATTGTAGCCCTTATGTTCCACCACAGAGTTTGCAGAGAAGATTGACAAAAGTCAGTAACAATCTGTGTACTGTTTAAACAGAGAGTTTGCCAGTGCCTCGCAGATGTATGAAAGATGTCATGCAGACGTTTCCTTTTTTACGCAAATCAGCCCTGAACAACTTGGATTTCTTGGTCCTCCTCCTCCTCCTCCTCCTCCTCCTTCACTTAAGAAAGACTGAGGAGTTGTGTGAAGGAAACTGGACTTTGGTTTCAAATTCTGTACTTCAGCTTCCGTCCTTTAAAAAGCATGTCAAAACTTGGCAGAACTTTAAACATTCAGCCCGAGAGCTGAGCGCATACAGTGGACAGACATTTCTAAAGGCCTTTCAGCTTTTTGAAAAGAGTGGTTGGTCAAGTTATTACATAAACTATATGAACTTAACAGGGGATAATAATTAAGTTCATGTTAATGTCCACAGCACCCAACAAAATGGATTACTGCAGGTTTAGATATTAAAATAATCTAAAAACAAACAAACAAAACCAAAGCACAACTGAACCATGGATAGAGTCAGGTTAATTACATCCCAATAGAAAAACGCTATAAATAGTGAAGTGAATGCCAAAAAACATACTTAGACTATGAGTAAGAACCCTTTAAAGGTCTTTGTGTATGTTTAATGTACTGAAAGCTTCTCTCAGAACTAGTCATGCTAAAAACAAGGGCGGCTCCAGCTAAGATCAGGTTCGAATGAGCTGTAGTATTCTTTCTGTTCTTGTTGTCACCTGATACTGGGATTGTGCGACATATTCAGGAAAAAAGTACAGTATCTACACTACAGCCATGGGAGAGGAGCTGCTGTTGAAAAGTGAAATGTGCAGTTTTTGAGAAGGTTATTGACCTCATGATGCCCTCTCTTCAGGTAAATATATACCACTGTAAATCAAATGAGATGTTGTGCTGTGCTGTGCTTACTGGAAGGAAGGCGGTCTGGAGTCCCCGATGCCCCCGGTCCTCTCTGCAGGTGGCGGTGGGAGGGGCGGAGGA
>OMLP01017672.1:39719-55278 GCA_900302685.1 Spondyliosoma cantharus | reverse complement strand
GAGAAGATGTGACCTCTCACCTTTTGTGACTGAGTGAATACGGACCTTTTACCGCAGGCACGGCTCTTCATGTCAGACGTTAAAGAGCAGCATACTGTCTGAACCGATAACAATGAATCTCCTAATGTGTTCCGTGTCATCATCCAGTGCTGTGGTCTCAAACCTTTTTGCCTTGTAGCCCAGACAAAGAGTGAGGCTCGCTCCCCCTCAGACGGTTCAGAGTCCTCAGAAGGTAAAACTGTTTCGCGAGACAAAAGAAAAGGTTTGAAGAAAGGAGCATCATTTTTGAATGTAGGCTAAAATCCATCCTCTTCATAAGCATCTCACTTTTCATCTAAGACTTTTCATGAGACCATAAATACTGACTGGTATTTTTCACATGGTTAAAGTCGGTCTTTTGGTTGCTCAACCACTTTAGATGAGACTGAAATTTCTCAATTGCTACAACAACTGAAACTGTCCAAATCATAGATAGATAGATGGATAGATTCATTCTCACACAGTCAGGCTGTTCCGCATAGTGTGTTCCTATTGTGCTGTCATTGCTTGTGATTGGCAGTTCCCTACATTTGCATGTGAGATGCAGGGGTGGCAGGTTCAGTTCTCCATACTCAACAACTATTGCATCATGAACCTGACAGGCTAGAACTCTTGTTCTACGTAACTAGCTAACTAACTGTGACATGTGAACATTATCTGGTGAAACACATTTCTGGCTGTTGAACAGTTCAAGTGATTCTGTCACAGTGACTAAGACAAAAACACCTCACAGCGGCAGTGAGATCTCACTGATATCACCGTTGAGTCGTTAGTGATTGTCAGGCAAAAGAAGCTCATATTAAAAACAAAAATAGTATATTTAATGTATTTACAATAAACATACAATCATGTAATCTTTTCCAAGAAATATACAGAACATAAAGCTTTTAAATATAAATTCATATAATTTAAAGAAAAAGAGGAAAATAAATCAAAGAAGCAATAGAGCATTTTCTAAAAATCTTTAGTGATGCTTTGAAAATATAGGTGATATTTTCCTATTTCAATGCCCTTTTCTTTTGAAAGGTCCTCCTGCATGAAATTCACACGTTGAATACCACCCACAACATTGGCAAACACATCACTCTAAAACCGTCACTAACATGGTTAGCACATGGTTTCACTTTAATCAAAGGCAACATGCTGCCTAAGGCTCAAACCAAAGGATTATCTAACCACATACGAAGAGTTCACTTCCAAAATAACATCCGTCGTTTACAAAAAGTGACTATCCATAAGAAATCATTGCAACAAAAACAAAATATGGAACTATTTACACTATATCTGTCAGTTGCTGTCAAAATGTCTCTTGAATGATAAACAGGACTTTTCCCCCCCCCAAAAAAATGCTGTATTTTGGAAGTAAACTCTTCATATGTCAATGCTTCTGTCACTAAAGATCCGCTATAAAAGTCGACCTGCTGTTACCACAAGGCAAGCTCATCAAAAGAGAATAATGAGAAAAATAGGATGTAAAAAAACATTTATGCTTCAAAGTTATTTTCTCATCACAAGGCAAAACAGTCCTGTCGCCGCAGGTGAATACAAGGTCAAGCAAGCGCTGTCACATTTTCCAGCGCGTTAGACAGACCTAGAATATGTTGGCTTCTTCTTCGCGAGTGTTGAATGTTACAGTGCACAGGTTGATATGGCACAACATAGGCTCCCGACAGAAAGTCTCAGAGTAGAGCTTAATGTCCAGGCACAGGTGCAGGACCGCTATCAGTGAAGTCCGACTGGTTCTCTACAGTTGACCTCGTCTACTGTACAATGTCAGGCTGAAGCTTAACATTGGTGCCACTTGTTTCAAGCAAAGTATTGTTTTTATTTGGACCAAAGCAACAAACAGTTTTCAGCTTTGCCACTGATGGAAAGAGAGATTAATCTAAATAAGACAATACCTTCACTAGTAGAAAAGTCCTACATATTAACAGTTATTACATCCTAAATAAGACTGTTTTCTAGACCCATATACAATATTTTATAGGCAATATGTTTTTGGGACACTTTTGTATGATATGATGAAAGTAAGTGGAGGGATATCACAGAAAGGCTACATACAGCTGGAGGATCTGCTCTGAGCTCCAGCGTGGTGAGACAAAGTTCTCTGCAGGACGTTACAGAACACTTCTATGGTGTCACTTTGGCACTTGTATGGCACTATTATATACAGAGGAGTCAGCACTATGACACACTGGACGTTTACAGTTATCACAGACAGCGCCACCCGTCGGGAGGGGGGTTGCTGAGGAGGAGACGGTGGCCAGCTGGTAACGTTGGTTAACACCCTCCTCCCTTGTTAGAAGCTTTCTTTGTAATTGTTTGTACATCTCAGCATAATGTCCTGAATGTGCTGCTAGGAGCCAATCCTCCCATCAGGGACAGTCAAATTTGGAACTTGGAAACGGTTTCAAACATTAATCAGTGCCCCCCCCAAAAAAAAATCTTCTCGCTGCGGTGCTAAAGATCTGTATTTATACTCTCCTCTCACATCAAACCAGCAGACACTAGCTCAGTCTGGCCGGGTTTGGCATGGCTCTTTGTTGAATGTAGGTCCATTGTTGATCTTCAACATTCCCAAACAACTATCATCTTACCTCCATTTCATATAATATTATCTTTATATTTTATGATGCTGAAGCACCATCAATGTATAGTTTAAATCTTATACTATTGTTTCATTGAAGTGCTAAACTAAATACGTTAAATAAGACGTGTGGAACCTAAATCATTTCCACCATTTGCAAACAAATTACTCATAAAACATGAGCGGCAGCATAAAATGAAACTGAACCATGGAGCTTTAACTAACTCAAAAGAATATTCTAGGAAATACAACTGTCTGCTTTCTTGCTAATAGTTAGATAAGAAGTGTTACAAGTCTCATGTCAGTGTGGTAAATATGAAGCCACAATAAACTCTAGTTAGCTTAATTTAGCACAAAGACGGAAAACAGGATGAAACAGCTAGCCTGGCTTTGGTAACAAAATCCATCTATGTGCACCTCTAAAGTTAAACTTTTAACATCAATATTCTTGTTTATCTAACTCGTTTATTTATTTTGTGATCAGGACTGTTACTCACTTTTTGTATGAATTAAAAAAAAAGCAAAACAACATTATAGTTTTTTTTTTCCTTGTACACTTGCAGCTTCTCCCTATTTCCAGGCTTTATGCTAAGCTAAGCTATATAGCTGCTGGCCCCAGCTCCATATTTATAGCACAGACATGAGATTGGTACTGATCCTCTCATCTAACTCCCAGCAAAAAAGTGAATTCTCTTATTTCCCAAAATATTGAACTACTCCTTTAACCCCCCCACCTCCAAGCATCAAAGAGATTACACATTTTGGAAATGAAATCTATTGTGATGGTAAGTGGCTGGACAAAGGTCCATATTTTTTGATGCAAAACATATTAAATACTTACAAAGTAAGCCAGGAAAAACAATAGATTCTCTATATAAACTGGATATGTCAGAAATCAGAATCCCACAGAATTCTTTAAAAAATTAAATAAAATTAGAAAAAAAAAACGTGTTTAGACAATCACTTCAGTGTGAGTGATTATGAGTCAGCTGAGGTTTGCTAAAAACATCACAATGCAGTATGCATTATAAAGCTTTTCCATGGTATTAAATAGAATTTGGAGGCCATTTGAGTTAAATGTGATTTAACCATTACCATGGCCGCCAAACCACAGAGTCTGTGCAGCTTAGTGACTACTGAGTATTTATTTATTTTTTTAATTTTTTTTTTTATCATTGCATGCATTTCCAGCATGCTTTTAAATGAACTAATTCTGGATGGACACTGTGCGTCATGCTATGCTGTGTCTGCTGACAGCTAGCCCACCACAATCATCAGGTCTCACTGCTTTGACTTGGCATTCTACTCAAATGCTGTCACACTTGGTCTGTGCGCTCACGTGAGCTTTGTTGCTGTTACTGATTGTATTGTTGAAGGCTTCCTCCCCCACGGCCTCCACCTGCTATGACCCGACTGCACACAAGTACCCTGGAGAGTCTTATTTGCGATGTTCCCTGCTCGTTATTTATCATGTTGCTATGTTTTCCATGCGTTACTGCTGCAGGGGGCGTCCCTAAGGGTGGAATTACAACACCAAGTTTAACAGTGTTCCTGTCTTGATATGCCATCAATATTAGTGTTCCTGGCAGAATTATAATGGTTGTACGGTCAAATCATCGGTTAGAGGAGCGTCGTGTGACTGAGATGTCACGGGTCGGTTACTGGATCAGTATTAGCTAGTTACTGAGTGTAACCTAGTCACAGGTGGGCCACCTTATTCCTGCAGTATATCCTCCCTCGTAGTCTGTTGCTTTTGGTAAGACCATCAGACAATCAGGAGAAAAAGACGGAAAAAAAAAACAAAAAACATTTCTGTGGCTCTGAAACAGAAAATTTGTCTCAGAATCTCATCCAGCATTCAGAACAAAACTCCACGCTATGACACAGTAAAGGGATAATTATTACACACCGGCTCAACACTCCTCTACTTTCAACAAATGTCCTAAAGTGCCCTCTAGAACAAGAAGGGCCAATTACACTGAAAGCTATTAAAAACATTCTGTTCCTCATTTCTAATTTTTCAAAATCTGACAGAATATGTGCAACAACTCAGACTGAAGAGTTTGGTCTCACCCGTTGAGGTGACCTCAACTCTACCAAAAATGTCTGGCAGCACAAAATGAAAATGAAATTCAGTTTCTGGTACAAATTTTCATCGTACTTTGGTAGAAATTCGTAATTTTTAGATCTGAAACTTGTGTTCAGATATAAGTAAGTGCAGTTATTGTATACTGCCTTATAAATCAAATTGTTTGGTTTTAGAGTGGAAGGTTTTTTTCTATTTTGTCTATTCTTATTTCATATTTTGAGTCTTTCCTGTCCTCAACGTCAGAACAGTTTAGCCAGGATATATGATCTGCCTGCTGTTGATTTCTTTTATTATTATTCTCAAACACTTGTGTTATGCCTGTTCCTGGGCCTGTATTCATCTCTGTTTTTCTCTATTCATTATGACATATTTGAAAGTTTTAAATAAAATTGATTGGAGAACAGACAGTCTGTTAGTAAGTCTGCAGAAGGGTTGTGACTATATGTTCTGTATGTCTGGAAAAGTGCTCCAACCATGAGCTAAAATATGCATCATCTAATGATGAACAACCACGTTAACTGTCATCCTTTCTATCGGACATCTGGTCCTGAGAAGTACTTCCTTCTAAAGGAAAATAAACTGTCTAATATAATAATAAAGCTAATGAATAACCAAAATTTCAGACAAAGAAGTCTGTTCTCTTAATACATCTAAACTTAATATGACCGCAATTGAACGTAACTGTTCATGAAGTTGAAGTAAAGAAGTTAACTCCCGGCTGTCCTGGAGGATTAGTCTTATACTCATTAAATGCAAGATCTCTGCTTCACATCTGGCTGGGGGACAGTTGTTGCATGTCATTCCTTCATTTGTTCTCCGACATGTGCTGTCAATCTCTATCCTGCCGTCAAATTAAAGAAAAGGAATGGCCGTATGATTTTGTCAAAAACGGACTGGATCCTCTGTATTCCAGTAAAAAGAAAACAAAGTGAATATAGAATATTTTGGGAAACTTCTCTTCATCTTTTTTTTTTCTTTCTTTCCGTAAAGTTTGATGTTTTTGGGTGTGAAGAAGATAAGACCCTCGCTGACAACATTCCTCTAAACTGATACGACACCAAAGAAACATCGCACATCAGACCGGTTTGCACGTGAACAGCCTCGGCTCCAGTCTGCAGTCCCAGTTCAGACCACCACTATAAAACTGACTCCATGTTGTCGCACGTCTCGTGGTCCTCCAGGTTGTATATGAACTTTGTCCTGTTGGCTGGGTTCTGGGTGATCTCCTTGCCCAAATTGTCCAGAGTCACATTGGAGGCGAAGAGTTCGGTGGGCGTCAGGTACCCCTCGCTGTTCTTGATGTATTTCCTGTAGTTCTTCCTCAAACACTGCCACGTGGTGGTGTACAGGATGAAGGCCGACGACTTTAGCGCGATGGCGATGCTGACGTACAGGTGCCTGTAGGCCACGTTGTCGTACAGCATGCAGGCTCCCTTCTCGCCGCAGACGGTGCTCCAGAACAGACAGGTGGAGTCGATGCCCATGCCAAAGATCAGAGGTGGAGGGATGAAGCCTGGATCGGGAGGGGATTGTTGACAGACAGCAGGGCAAAAGGTCAAAAAGCGTACTAGTATGTCTTCTGGTTGTCTTTATATCCGCGCAGACAAACCAATGAAGTTCACTTCAACAAGCATCGCTCTGACGTTTACATCACAGAGCCATGAACATGGATGGGACAAACCGAGCGCTGTGAGGCTTATTGCAGAATGTTTGGCCATACAAATCAAGAGCAGAGAGCTGCTCTGTGGATATAAATGCATGACAAGTAAAGTGTCCAAAGCTTACCGATCAGTCTGAGGAGCAGGAACAGAACTCCGAGGGCATAGGATTTAAGCTCTGGACTCACAGTTCTGAAAACAAGGACAGAATTGTCAACACTCACATTTTAATTTCCAGTGAGGTATGTACATCAGGTTGACTTGACTTGACTTCACCGCATGTGGAGGTAAAACAGAAGGTGAGCTAACACAATTTTTTTTTAGAAATGTATTGTTATTGCATATAAAAACACACATCGGCAGCAGATACGGTAGGCGTGGTGACGGAGGGAGGAACTGTGATAAACACACAAACACCTGCAGTTTGGCAACGTCACCGTTTACTTGAAACCTTGGTGTGTGTTTATAGGAATACTTCTTCATTTATGGATATATGCTTATTTGCTTTCTTGTTCAGATTTATATGAAAAGCTTTATACCACTCTCATATCTGTATGACGAAAATGGAACTACAGCCAGCAGCCTGGTAGTTTAGTTTAACATTAATTTAATGCTGTTATCTTTCAGAATAAGGCTGTTCCCCCCTGTTTCCAGCCTCATGCTGTGCTCAGCCAACCAGCAGCTGACTGTAGCTTTGTATTTACTGTACACATATGAGAGTGGTATCGATCTTCTGATTGAACTTACAGATAGAAAGCTAGTGTAACTGTTTTTTTGAAAACCTGAATAGTTCTCTGACTGCTGGTGTTCTTGCTCAGGTTGCCTTCTTGTTTTAATTCAAATGCTTTTAGCTATGTTGCCATGTATCCAGATCACAGCAGTTAACTTGATTAGGACGATGATATTCTATCTGTAATTATAATGTAGTTCTATTGAAATATGGCCACTAGTAAGAAAATAAAGTTGTTATTAACACAAAGTATTCTTTACAACGTAGACAGAGAGTCATCGTTCAGAGATATTCAGTCTGTGCTTCAGACATAAAAACAGGAAATTCACAGTTTAACTACTGAATTAAATGTCAACAGCTCCCCCTTGTGGGCAGTGTATATATAGCAGCAGGTCTCTTTACCTGATAAGGATGATGACAGAGGGTGTCTGGGCCATGGCTCCGATCATGCTGCACACACAGATAACACAGAGGAAGGTGAGGAAGGCCTGCTGACAGCCTGGACTGGGACACTTCCCTGGTAAAGCCACCGCGTCCTCGCTGGTGCTGGATATACACGTACAGCTGGTCAGGTTCTGAAACAGAGACGAGAAATGAGAGTGAATATGGAGATCGAACAGGACTGCTGCGCTGTATGTATGTATATTTGTCTCTCGTCTCTCGTCGCTTAGTTTGAGCTCTCCAGTGTTTGAGTCAGCGGTAACGTCTCCACTCACTGGTTTGGTGCAGCCAGCGAAGCAGGCTGAGAGGTAGGTGACTCCATTGGAACCACAGACTGGGCTCACTGATGCTGTGTAGCAGTTACAGTTACTGATGCACGCCGACTCAGGTCGCTGCCAGGACAGCAGCGTCCTACGGAGGAGGTCAAAGGTCATGTTAGGGACTATAAATACTGGATGTACAATGTTCACATCAAAGGGAAATCACAGCAGGAGCAGACTCCTTTTATTCTCTCTGTTGTATAATTTTGAACACATGAATTCGTTTTTGAAGAGTCAGTCAGGAAATGATTATATAGGAAACTATGCAGGCTGAATACTCAGCAATTGTACTCAAATGGCACAATGCAGTCAGTGATGCAGAGACATATTTCTGACAGCTGTTCACTGCAATACACAAGAGTTACAGCTTGATTTACAGTCTCAACCCATAGACTGTGGTGCAGACGCAGTTTTCTGCTCTGTGCAGAAAGATTGTTTAAAGCCCAGTAGACACTGATAATGCATAAGCCTGCCATCTGCCGTTGCAGACATATTAAATATATCAAGAATTGCTGATATTTTAATATTAATGCAAAAATAAAGAAACCTCCCAGCTTGACCACCTTACAGTCTTTCTAATAGTGACATGAATGTACAATCTTGTAAATATGACTTATATGCTGCATTAGAACACAACAGGCACTAATACTTGATTGATAACTATGTTTTGTTTTTTTCTTGTTTCTTCGATGTGAACATTTTTCTGTTGTTTGTTTTAAGTTGCCGTTTGTTCCTTCAGGTGAAACTTTATATGCAGCGGTCTCGGCCAGGACTCCCTTTTAAAACAGATTCTTAATCTCAATGTGAATGTTGCTGGTGAAATAAAGGTAAAATAAAAATAACTTCTTAAAAATCCTAACAGAAGTGGCGAGAAGTGGCATGTTAATAAAAACGTTCAAACGCGTCATTGATTGTGAACAGTACTTTTTTGATCATGTAAGAAGAGCATTAGCCCTTTCAGCACATTTTTAGCTTTTAGCAGGTTTGAAGTGCAAGTCATGCTAACACTTTATGATAAGCATCATTAATAAAGGGTCAATCTATGGTTAATTAAACTTCAGTTAATAGTTATTTCACTGTTGATGAAATGCTTTATAAACCCTTCGTTAACCACTTGAAAAGGTTTAGAAACATCAGTTGCAACTTTATAATAAACAATCAGCTAATAAATGATTTATTATGCATTTCATTGTTTGCTAACAGTGAAATGACAACAAACTAAAGTTTAAATAACTATAAATGAACCATCTATTAATGATGCTTATTATAAAATGTAACGCAACTCATGTTTCTTGAAGAACTGCATACAAAAAATGTCAAATCTAAACCCATACAGAAATTCTTTAAAAGACTCTTAATTCACGTCAGTAGGTTTCCTTCCTTACTCGTTGCTGTAGGAGACAGTCACCCCGGCGACAGGTCCGGTGTCACAGCCCAAGAAGAGGAAAGAGACGTAGCAGGCGGTGGACACCAGGTTGACCAGCATGGCCATGCGGACGGCGCCCAGAGCTGACAGGTTCAGCTTCTTCACCAGCAGCCCCCCGAGGAAAATACCAAGACAGGCACAGGGGATGGCCGTCATACCTGGGGAGAAAAGACAAGAGTGTCCAGTGCTGGCCAACTTTTTCCACTGGCATTTTACTGAGGAGAGACAAAAAGATTTGCCCTCTGCTTTTACAGTTATGATCTGCCTACCTAGCAGCTGATTGGCTGAAGAGGTGGTAAGGTTGAACTGCTGCTCCAGGTATTTTCCCAGGAAGGCAGCAAAGCCAGCGACCACAGCGATCTCCATGCAGGCTGCCAGCGTGATGCAGCTGAACACCGGATTAGAGAGGAGGTGCCTGGTTACCCTGGGGATTACTGGGGCAAAGGAGAGGAGAATGGAGAGAAGACAAGATAAAAACAAAAGAAAGCTGATCAGAAGGAGGGAGAAATATGATATAGATAGTATTCCGAGATTTTACTAACAATCAATCCCATGTTATATTTTCAAAATGTCCCAGTGCTCTTTGGCCCGCCTTACCTCTCAGATGCTCACAAACTGAGAGTCCACTGTTTATATCAAAGCCATGAATGGCCCCATTGGGTTTGGAGCCCTGGTATTCCAGGGTTAGGGAAGAAGGCAGCATGGCCTGCTCACTCTCCCCTCCACCATCCATGTCCTGCTCGTCCAGCGCCTGGGGGAAGCCGAACATGAAGAGGGCCGACAGGAAGAGTAAGGCACCGCAGAGGAGGAAGCCGCCCCACCATGCCCCGATCCAGCGAGGGTCATCTGGGGTGATGTCCAGCTTACCTGGACCGGAGGTAGGGGAAGTTACCACAAGGAATGTATAATGAATGATGTTTTGAAGTAAAATCCCACAGATCAATGTGAGGAAATTGGATTCCGGTACATGTGAATTCTTCGAGTTACTGAATGTCTCTATTGAGCTACTTTAATGTTTTATCCTCTGTTTATGTGGCACAGTCGTCACAAAACTAACTACTTTAATCAGAGTTGACACGATTTAAGGATGTTTTCCCAAGCAGTGGATAAGAAGCACTTAGATCCTCTAAGTACCAATACAAATGTAAAAATGATCAATTATAAATTTAGATTCCTGCATGAAAAATCCTCCTCAAGTAAAAGTACGCACCAGTAAGTATTAGCAGAGAAAATGATTAAAGTATTAAAATAAATATAGTGGTCATTTGAACATTCATTGACATGAAACCATGTAAGAAGTTTGGAGGGAAAATCACTGTTTCGTCGAGCTGTTAACAACTCAGACATCTCAACTGTGACGCCAGATAACCCTAACCCAACATATCAGTAGCCACGTACTGCAATCTAAATCTTTTACTATGTGTATTTCACATGAGGCACTGTGCAAAATCATTATCTTAAAAGTAACTACGAATGAAATCTGTCAGTGTAGTGGAGGAAAGAGTGCAATGCTTCCCTCTGAAATGTAGCATGAAACAGAGGCAAGGCTCCGTAAATTGGTCAAGTGCAAACGAAACATTTTCATCGGTCGCATCAGTCACCTGACGATCAATACGTCACATTGAAAAATGTAGAAAATATCTTTTATCAAACAACAACAAAACAACAAAATAACATAACAACAAAAACAAAAACTTACACAAGTACTACACTTACAGTATAGACAGTATCCCAGTAAGACAGGTGTAACTTTTTTTCCAAATAAATCAGTGTTTTTTATAACATCCAATGGAGTAATTTGAGCTTGATTTATTTATTTGAGTTTGTCAAGCACTTCAAAAACATCAGCACTTTTTACCTTTATTTCTTAAACAATTGAGATTACTGCATTTTCTTATTGAGCTGTGATTTAAATTAAAACATTTAGAAAATTAGGCGCACCAGTGCAACCACTGTAAAGGCCCTGATAAGTACCTCATTAAAGTACTCGAGCACAGCACTTCACTGATCTCAAGAAATGCAAAGAAAAAAAAGCGTCTGCCAACTCACTGGTGTCGATGAAGACAGCATCAACGTAGACTTTGGTACAGACAGAACCTAAGATGAAGCCACAGGCCGGGCCGAACACTAATGTTGAAAATAATATACCTGTAAGACAGACAGAGAGAGAAAAGAGAGGATAAAACGATCAGTCTGTTAAAATGGTAGTAGCAACAGCAAAAGCTCAGCGATATGGTCATAAAAAATAAAAAATGTCATAAAAGTGTCATAAAATCAACATTCATTTTTGCAGAAGTACACCTTAATTTACTTCTGATTGATTAAAATGCTAGCAACAGTCCTTTAACCAGAAGTCTCATCTTTCAGCAGAGGGCAGCATTGCATCAAAACAGTAAAAAAAAAAAAAAATCTATTACAAACCTGCTTTATGTTAAATATAAGTGGTGTCATGGAGCTTCCAACCACAGAAAACATATCTGTTGTTAAATACAGGGATTGACTGAGAACTTTACATGTTTTATTCAAATAAAAAGTAAGTATTGATTTGATACTGTAATAACAATTTTGAGGAAGGTTCAGTTTGTGCAATGTGTTAAATATATTAAATCAATGAATATGTTGTTTTTTTTAAAGAATGTAATTCATGCCAAGTGACAGATTTATCCACTGTCACTGTAATATGCAGCTCAGGGGTCGCACAGTGTAAGTGATCGAAGACTAGATTATCCAGCAGGGTCATAAATAATCAAGCAGGAAATGGGTTCTTAGTGTAAGAGCTGTGGGGAGCAGCAGCTCTGGTTTATTTTCTCTTGAAAGCTACGCTGCCCTGTTTTGGTCTAACGGCTCAGACCTTTGCAGTAGGCAACAGCAGACTGTGCAGGAATGTATGTGTGTGTGTGTGTGTGTGTGGCAGTGAAACCATGCTGGTGGTACATGGAACAATAGCAGTGAGCTCCAGTAGCCTGACAGCTATTAACACAGCCCAGAGCAGAGGAGGCTGCTGCCCGCTGACAGAATGAGAGTCAGTCAATTCTCCCTGAGAGGGATGCAATGATTACTGCCGTGGTTATCACCAGTTATAAATCTGACAGAGGAACGGCCGCTTCATATTTCATAGTGTTATCAATGTATCCCTAAAGATAAGCCTCAAGGCTTTAAATATTGTTTCAACCAGCCTTTTTTTTTTTTTATTTCTGGTCACCATTTGAAAATAGGCTTCAGCACAAAAACTCTTTTTATAGCATTTTTGGGAATTTTTATTCCCTTATAAGAGATACACGGAAAAATGTTGAGAGAAACCTTCCACACATATTCATAATTTATAACTTTAATCATTAAAGCCAGAGGCCACAAAACATATGCATTTTTATACACATGCATAAAGTTGAATGCAACAATTTCCTGAAGGCTAAGTCCCCAGGAAGAGTGGCCAGAACCGTATACTTAAATCACGTGATGCACTGGGGCCAAAGAAGACTTTTCCCATAAGCCAAAAAGTGGCTGTAAAACAGTGGGTTTGTTTGCAAAATAACTTGTTTCACTGTTTTGAGTCTGATGAAATTTGGGAAGTCTGGAAGTCACAATTAAAATTAGCCGGGCACTAGACCAGAAGTTCGCCAGCTTGGTTAGTTGAAGTCTCTTGTGTGCACCCTCTATGGGCCTCATGATGCAGAAGATCTGGGTAATTCTATACCCGGGAAGTCAAACATTAGGAATGAACAGGGCTCCACCTACAACGCTGTATCCAGGTTTTAATTATCAAATCCATGCTTCATAACATGAGTGATGCATGCTAGCAACCCAACAATAACGATGCTAACATGCACATTTTTTTTTTATCACGTGGCACCTCACCATTTTTGTTTAGCGCGTTAGCATGCTAACATTAGTTAAGTGCAACTGAATGACATTTGTTTCACCAGTTAAACCAAAGTAAAGGACAAATTAAAAAAAAAACGGTTAGTGCAATTCACCCTTAACAACACAAGTTTGATAGAAAAAAATATATGGCAATATGTCCAATGGTTGTTGAGATATCAGAGTGTGGAACGAAGAGGCGGGCTGACCAACTGCTGTTCCCGCCAAAGGCAGGAGTGTGACTCAGTGTTACTGGCTGTTTGTAGCAGACATGATATTATTAAAAAGTGAAGACATGCTACAGTTGTATGGTTCAATAATTCTAACAGTTTCTAAGTATAACAAAATACAACATAATTTAATGAAAACAATAATATACTTTACACATCATTCCCATTCAGCTATACAGTATTAAGATACACTAGACTCGGATCAATAGTCATCGTCTCTCTCTCTCTGTTTGACTTTCTCTGTCAGCTAGATGCATTGTTTTCATTTCAGCAGAGTCACTGATGCCAGCGGGGCTGAGGTCAGGTGACAGAGGACGTCTGGGGTTACAGCAGGGCCGACTCAACAGGCAACCAATGGGCAACCTCCCACCTCCAACTCTGCCCTCCACTAGGATCAAATCACAGACAAACACAGGACAACACAACTAATCCATAATGTATGTGATGCAGGGAGGCTGGCTGATACACACACACACACACACAAACATGGCAGTGAACCAGCAGAAAATGTTGGGCACCAGCCAATCGTATCTACAATAGACTACAGCTCCATATTCTCTAAACTTCCCTGTGGGCACAACTAGCTTTACTGTGTCCCGTATACACAAGAACAAAGTCGGAGCCTGGAGTGGCCTTCATACTGAAACAGCTGATGACAATAGCAGCAATAAGCATGATGACGGAGAATTACCGGTGAGCTTTGTTATACTGTGAGAACAGACAGGGAGCTTATAATCCTGAAGCAACAGCTGCTGGACACCCATCAGGAGAAACATTCAGGACCGATGCCAGTCTGTTGTTTTGGACTCAACAGTTGGTACATCTGACATTTCCTTGGAGACCCAACTAAAGGCTCACAGCAGTAAAAGAATGCACAGTATGTAGTGACGGACTGGAGCTTACACAACACAGTTAAACTGTTATTATTGTGTAGTAAAACTATATACTGAATATACTGTTTGAGAGTGTCTTTCTGCTGAAAGGAAGATTGAATACTGTTTTTATATAGTATATATATATATGTATATATGTATATATATATATTTATATATATGTTTACAGGAATGTAAAACTATAATGCTCTATGTCAATTACATTTTTATAATACAGCCAACATAGGCCGCTCTAACAAAATGTATATTTTCTGAAATAACAACTGGCAGAAGACTTGTAAATTGTCATTACATTTATGGTGTGTGACCTTCAAGAACTGGTTTAAAGTTAAAAAATATCAACACATGGGGAATTACATCTTCATGTGGTACAATGTGTACAAAGGTTAAATGTATTTTTTATTAAGGTGATGTCTTCAAAATGATCTGAACCTGTGAAGATGTGGGGAAAAAAATAGATTGTACTGTTGAGATTAAAGTTGCTGCATTGTAATGCACATTTTGGAAAACAGTTAACGGGGCAGATGATTCAAACAACAGGGGTGTTGTGACGTGAATGCAATGGAGATGGAATCCCACATTCATTGGCTAAACCTTTAATATACTGTGATTTAGTTTTCTTGTGATTTTATACTTAAACACATTTATTGGCAATAAATTACTATTGATAATGAAGAACATTTCAAATCTGATACTTACACTTTTGGACTTTCACTCAAATACTATTCGGATAGGCTGCCTTCATTCTTACCAAGGTAATATTTTAACACAATATCATCACTTTTACTCAGGTATGACTTTCGGATACAATTATGACATTGCATAAATGTATATGTATTTATAAAGTGTATACTAGTGATTGACCAATCATGAGCCTTGACGATTATTGAATCTGATATTCAGCATTTCTTCAGATATTTCCTTTATTTTAATCTGATAGCTGATCAAATACATGATGACATACATCTTAAAAATGCATTCAGGTCCTGATGCAGCATAAAATCTGCAAAGTAACTAGTAGCTTAAGTAAAAAGTACCCTATGGGAAAACATACTACATTTAGTTTATCATAAAGTAACTCTGTCTCATCTAGTCAGTACAACTTATTCAAGTTTTTTACTCCACTATGTTTTCAATTATCCTTAGAAAACGACTAAAGAAATTTTCCCAACCGATTGTCATTTTATTTTGAAACCAAATTCATAATATGTGAAGTAAAGTTTTATTATCATATATCATATATCTATATCTATATATATATATATATATATTTGTGCTTAAATCGTCA
>OMLP01017672.1:20237-39688 GCA_900302685.1 Spondyliosoma cantharus | reverse complement strand
CAAAAGGTGCAAAAGTTTAAAAAGGCAGAGAAGACTGTTGCCTGACATGGAAGAATTAAATCTGACACCCGTCTCAAACACACATGTCAGACTGTTTTAGCAGGACATGCTTTGCCCTGGAGATGCTGCTCACGCTAAAATATTTCCACAGAGGACCTTAATGGATTTCTACTGTTCCCACGCAAAAAACAGACTGCTGTTGCATGCTTCTTATACCTGCTGTGCCTCAGTGCTGTGACAATGAGCACACACACGCGAGAGCAGCGAGAGGTGAAGGTACAGTAGTGCAGTCCTGCTGGACAACAAACTAATAAATGATGAGTTTATTTTCTCTGACACACTTATTCCTTACTGCTTTCACACCTCAGCATGGATTCTGGCTTTCAGTGCCGAAATAACTTTGTGCCACATGAACCCAGATGAAACCAACTGTAAGAGAAATGTATAATTCAGGTACAGACACTCTGGGAGGACGAAGATAACCATGTACGACTCTGGCAGCTGGTTTGACCCAGCCATTTGGAAGTGGCAGGTGGAAACACTCCACTTAAGCTGAGAGCTGGTTGAGGATTTGACAGCTTCTCTTCACTGTGCGACTGTATTGCTAAGTAAGTTTAATATTATATATTTAATCAGGTTTGTTCCTAAAATATTAGTGTTATTGTTTAACATTACATAGGCTGAATGTAAAACTCTCAAAAATAAAATACACTTATACATAAAAAAGAAAAAATATTTGAACTAATAATTAACAATAGGTCACAATATCGGTCTAACTGAAGAATACAAAATACCTCTACAAAGGCAAAGTAAAGAAATGATGCATTTCTTCACTGCATTGTGGTGTCAGTTTCACAGAATTTGACATAAACTGAGATACATGAAAATAAAAAAAAGTCCATAGAGTCAGTTTACATTTTCAAGTTTGAGGGTTTATTTATAAAGCACTCCATGGAATGGCGTCCTCCTATTGATCTGACCTTTTAATTCCCTCTCCTATGTGGTGGGGCCCCAACCTGAGGTACAAACTGCCACACCACCTCAAATCTGCCACCATCTGCTACTACTTAAGAAACTTAATTTTGTACAAGGCTCAGGGATTTTACCTTGAACTCCGGGTTTATGCATGACATTTATAGTCAGTTCTGTTGAGTAAATTGTCTTTTATCTGTTTGTAAAGCACTTTGGTAAACTCATGTTGTTTTAAATGTGCTATAGATATACATTTGACTTTTTAGCACACTGACTACAACTAGTAAAGGTAAAATATTCAAAGGAAGGATACAGCTATGGCTCACTAAATTCTCTCTTAATCTGTGTAAATTAAGTTTATAGAAGTTTACACCACAAGGAGTCATAAAGTAGTCAATCTGGAGAGTGTTTTAAAATGAATGTCTTTATTTGGGATCAGAAACCGAAAGCGATACCATAGATTGCCTAAACAATATGTTGTCCCACCCCTAATAAATATACTGTATGTTAAGTCATGCCTGCTCGCCAGTCCAGTTTTCTTTAGATTATAACTAATTTGCAGAAACACGTGTGCAATTTTATCCTGCTCATTTACATGCATTTGGAATCTAGAATATCACAAACATCAAATAACATAATCCAATTATACAAGTACTCTTTGTCATAGGACTGTTGTATTGGATACATTTTGTCAGTTTTATTCACCAGTTGGATTTGCAAATACATTATATTTCCCAGCGTGATCGTCTAAAAGCTGTAGCCTAATGCTGTGTCAAAGCCTTTACTCGCTGCCTGAAATATATTCTGGACAATTGTTTATTTAAATATAATTTTAATTTGCTTAATTTTCCTTCTGGGAATCAAGAAAGTTTCAACCTATCACCTAATTTATTCATTGACATAAAAGTGGTTACTTTTAAATAGGCCATACTAAGTCTAAAAATACTGCAATTAGCCTACAAAATACAACCATGTGCTTGTTCCTAATTGTGGAACATTCAGTAAACTCCCCCCAGGGAGCTCGACAGCCCTGAATACAATAATGGTATGGGGTATTATTTGAATGTTTTTGAAGAGTCAGTGTGGCTCAGTTTACCCGCGTGTCCAACAACAAGCTGCAACAAACTTCTATTAAGCTTTTTAAAAGGCAAATGGTCAATTTATTAGTCATTTTACAACCACAGGGTTGTCGAACTAAACTGAGTTCAAGTCCCTTTTATGCAACACAAGAGAACAAACCAAAACATTTTATATAAAGGAATGCGGAGGATGAATTGACGAGTCTCACATCCTGAAGAAAGAAGCTGCTCTGTAGTCTGGTGGTACAGCAACAAATGCTGTTTCGGCAGACGGCAGCAGGGTGAACAGACTGTGGCCGGGTGGGTGTTTTTCTTTTGAGTATACTTTGGGCTCCGTGTAGACATCTCAATTGACCAATGATGTTCTGGGTTTGATTTTTGGTAATTTCTCTAATCACCCTCTGTACAGCCTTCCCGTCCTGCGCTGTGCATGAAGTAGAGCCTTTTCCGGGGTGATGGGGTGATAGGGGTGATGACGATGATGTTTAAGATAAGTTCTCAGTGAGTGGAACCTTTAACTAGTCACCTGCTCCACCTGGTGTGTGTCTGGTGGCTCCGGTGTTGAGCACTAACGTAGAGGAGGTGAAACTGCCAATCTCTGAGTTGAGACTGAGTTGAACGCTGAGCTGAAGTCAACAAACAGCATCCTGATGGAGCTGTTCTTACTCTCAAGGTGTGAGAAGACTGAGTGGAGGGCAGTGGATATGGCATCCGCCTTGGATCTCTTAGTTCTGAATGCATACTGGGGGTCCACCTTTAAAGGTGTGTTGTTTAATATGAGCTTTCCAATCAGTTTCACGAATGAGATCGTATTGAATCCTGAGTTCTGATGTAGCACGATCATGAGCGGCGTATTGAAATAACAGTTTAAATCAGTCATTTGGTCATTTGTTTTGGAACTATTGCTATGTTTGGTCTTACATAAACAGAAGTGCTGAAAATCAGATTGGACATGATGGTCAATGCCAGCCCCCTCAGTTATGTTCAGTATCCAGCTGTAATGAATGCAGCAGAGGCAAGGTCATCCTGTATGAGCCGGGGCTCCTCCACCTGGTCACACTGCCAGCGCATGAATAATTTCTCACTCAGACTCACATTATGGCACGGTTCAATCACTGGCACTTTGTATCTTGGCAAAGGTGCTCCTAAAAGGCGCACACATATAAAACAACCTGGGCCGGTCTCAATAGACAGGGTGTGCTGAGTCGGCATCCATACCTTCCTCTGCTGTCCTACAGTGGAAGAGTAATAACTCCACTGGAGTAAAAACATTTTGCTGCAGTGGACTCTCCACTTGCAGCCTCACAGCGCTTCATTACACGCATTACAGCGATGAATAGAAGCTCGGATGTGAGGCAGGGAGGGAGAAGCTGACCCAGCGGCTGCAGAGCTGGACCCCTCGGGCTGCCACTGCTCTTTTACTCTACAGTACTGTTATGTACTATAGGTTATTTTACTTTACATTGCTATACTATATATACTGTATTTTATTGCTGCCGCTATTCAGCACTTTACTGCAGACTGCTAACCTTTCTGTTGTCTGAGGCCTGGTCTGAGGTACTTCTGTACATGTACATAATAATGGGAAGCTCTAAATGGGATGTACTGTCATATGTTGGTTAATCTGACAATACACTATTAGATTTCACAGGTAAACAACCGGCTATGTGAGGCTCACAACGCTAATGCTAACATGCAGGTACTGTATGTTTGCTTTCCATCACTTTTGCTTGGCGTCCGACCTCAGCAGCCGACCCCAAGCGGCAGTATATGACGATCTGAGGATGAAACTCGACAGTCAATCAACTATCTTTACTATGAAGTCACGTTGTGTTGCTTTAAGCAGCGAAACACAAAGTAAGGCTGATGGGAATGTTTTTATTTTGGAATGCTGGTCTTGAAATATATGGCTGCAAATATTAAGGGGTCACCAAAGTGATAGCAATTCATTCACAGGGGAATGTGAATGTGTGGACTAAATGTCAGCAGTTGTTGTGACATCTGACTTAAGAAAAGAAAAACACAACTGTAAGCCTCATGGTCTGGTTAAAGGAGAAGCAAGAGGATAGTCAAAGTGAGCAGGATTCATCCAGCGGGCACCATGCATTCTTTTCATGATGGCCTGGACTAAAGAGGCAGACCTTTTTTTTTTTAAATTTTATTCTTTGAGGGGAAATTTGATTTTCTGAAGGCAGACAAATTGGAATGCAGGGAAACCAAACCGGAGGCATTTGAATCTAGACACTGTAGCAGGGTGGTTATCAAACCTACAGTCATTATTCACCAACAGCATATGGTTAACTAGTATTGTAATTATGAGTTTCACGAGAGACAGGACACATCTCCACCTCCGGAGTCACAAAAATCAATTTGACTAAATGAGCAGGTGTTGAGTTGGGGCTACATTTGTGCGCGCTGAGCAGATTTGTTTTGCTGGTTTTCATGAGCTCGGGTGTTGGAGGAGCTCCATTTCTCGCCCTCTTTATCAGTGTTTTTCCTCTTTTTTGCTGCAGCCGACACAATATCTCTGCTTTTTAAATATTGATTTGGACGTAGATTAATATGGCAATGTTAGAAGAAGTATTGTAGTGTTGCTGTGGTGTTTGCCATTAGGATGTAAAGAAGAAACTATTTGGCACTACATTATAAAAAAGCCACAGAGCATTAATAGTGTAATTGAATAGCTGCCTTTCTGTTAGTGGCGCTGCGAGCACTACAATAGATACTTGGTTTAGTTGCGTTCGCTTGTGGTATCAGTCAAGCGGTAGACAGCAATCAATAATCCAATTACAGTCCAGCTCTGACATCATACTGTTGTCATCAGAGCTCAGGAGGAGTAAGTCTTTCAGTGGGAAGTCATTTTCTGCTCCGTTGTATGAGCTGATCTCATAAGCCACAGGTCAGGTCATGTCTGCACATGCACATTCATTAAAATGTGCTCTTATCAGCCACAGGAGCTGCTTCACTCTAAGGATGGCAGTGTTGGTCAGCATGTACACCACATTCGTCCCGACTGAATTATCTCAACAACTATTGATTGGATGACCATTTAGTCCACCTATCCACTGTGGCCAGAGGGTGAATGCTAATACCTTTGGTGAGGCCTTGATCCTTCCTGTAGCGCCACCATGAGGTCAACATCTGTGTAAACCAGTGCAATGTCTTGACGATCAGTAATGGATGGGCAAGGAGATGAGGAGATTAGGCTTTCATGTTCTGTGCAGAATTCATTTTAATAACTCTGGTGATCTTCTGACCCTCGTGTAGAGTCATCGTTTAGTCAAGATATTATTTTGTCAAAGCTCATAGGCTTGGGCCAATATTAGATCATTTTGAATATCGCAACAGTTGCCGTCATATGCAATATTTTTTTCCCAATATCGAACAGCTGTTACAGCATCTTTTGGCTTTTATTTTGAAAATGGGGACAATGCACTTAGAGCTGTTTGTGGCAGCAGAGGAAACGCACTCAATACTTGGGAACTGACTTCAGGTAATCTGGCCTGATGTAGTGGTATTAGTACGTAGTGCTTTAAAATACAGACATACAGACATAGGATCTAAAGAAGAATGACAGTCTGCCAATTTGGCAACATTTCAGGTTTAAAACGGGAGAAAATGACGAGCCAAGGGATTTGAATGAGGCTGCGACAACATTTTGTGGTCTTTAGGGATATTTGGGTGGGAAAATATTGTGAAACTTTGGATAACACCGCAACATTAGCCTTACTCGATGTTAGGTGCGAATTAGCTAATTTGAGATTTAACTTTAGCATGCCTGCCTCATAGAGCGACCAGTATCACTGTAGACTCTGAACACTTTGCGTCACACTGATCACACTCTTTATTGTTCGTGCTGCAGTGTATCACCGCTTCATTACTACACTTTTTGAATCTATTTTGGTTTTCCTTTCAGCTGCCAGAAGCCACACTGATCTGATGGGCGGCTAACGGGAAAAATAGTCTGTTTCTTGTGACCAGCCTGTTCACATTGATCAGGACAGACACACTCATAGAAGACAACACACACACAGACGTACTGGACACTAAGTGAGCGCCCACTCAACATTTGAGGAAGAGCAGGCTGCACTGCAGACACACAACAGATACAGGACAGGTGCATGCTGGGGGATTTGTGCCATGACAACAGAGAAGTGTTTCCTCTTCTGCTCCTGAGTGTTCCCAGTGTCCTAAATCTCTCATTCAGGCAGTATTGATCCATGTGGGGTGAGGATGTGGCCACAACAGAGCAGCCTCTCCTTAAATCATCTGATTTGTTAGCGAGCCTGCAGAGAGCTGCTGCTTTAATATTTAATCATATGGTTAGATGTTTGCTAAACAGCCCCTAACTGCTTCTATGTCACGCTGCATTATTCAGGGGCTTTCTTACAGTGTTGCCGTTTCTTCACACGTCAAGCTCGTCAAAGAACGCCACTGCCTACGGACTGGGAAAAGGAAGCGGCAGAAATACTACCTACCAGCACATAATACATATGTACTGTATAAAGACTGGGCTCCGCGCAATTACCGAGCCACAACAGACGACCCAACAGTCACATTGTAGGAGGTAACCATGGCAATCACTATGCCTGCATTGTCAAATAAAGGCGAGCAGAGAGGGGGTGGTGGAGGAAAAGAATAATAGACTATTTGTAAGTGTCAAAGGAAGGAGCTTGTGGATGTTATGAAAGGAACAATTCCTCATGGGCTGGTAAAGGCCGTGATGCACTGAGCCGGGACATAGAGCAGCGGCCATGATACCAAAACAGACTCGAGATTTCAGTCCAGAATGCAGCGAAGGCATATTTATAAACTCATTGACAGCTGTAGAGTGAGAAGGGAGCAACAAATGGCCGTACTTCTTGTGTTTGCTGACTGCTTGATCCAGTCCATCACAGGGCCAACAGACAAACGGTTAAACTTTGAGGTCCCACTTAAATCATAGTTTGTCAAAACTCAGAGCACTTAATTCATTGTTGTAGTTCGTGCCATTTGAGGTCAAAATGTATCCCGTGCTTGGTGGTGATATGACTCTGACTCGTCTTGAAGCTCACAGGACCAGGGAAGTATTGGTGCTGTTAACTATCGGAGTGTCAGCTCTTAAAGCACCAAGATGATGTTTTGGAGAAGAAACTGACACTCAGAAATGTTGATATTAACAATATTAATGAGGTTATAATACAAACTGGGAAAAAAAATCACGTTTTCCATAAGCGAATAAACAAGCTGTTCTCAGGGGAAAATAAGGTCCTCGAGAACACTGTTTGAAGCTAGAAAGGTGGCAGGGTCCGGCAAATATAAACAAATTGAAAGTGAATGAAATTGTATCGCCCCCCCAAACTACATAGTGCACCTTTAAGGTGCTAGGGTTAGGGATATTGCAGCTTTAATTCAAATATATCAGAATTGTTTTCTCAAAAAAGAGCAGGATGTGTAATTTTCCACTCGATATACTTTAAATAATGTAGCAAGACAACAAAACACAAAAAAAAAAAAAAACATAAAAACAATCTTAAATTACATGTCACATCCATCTGTGCTTTTAAGAATGAGCGTACGAAAACTGCGAGCTCATGCAGGCCGCGCAAAGAAAGCGAGAAAGAAACCCAGGACCTTCTTGGACGTACTGATTGATGTAATGTATTCTAAAACGGTGACTCTTCGCACGCACACAACATCCACCTGCCATACGTCACTGTCACACTGATGTCAACTTATACTGCATTTATTATGATACACTGTTGATATTGTTTCATTTTTCTGAAACGTGCTGCTGGTGATACTGCGACATTGTTTCGCTGTTCCTGTTTTGTTTAGCATTGAAAATATTTACTGATTATATTTTTCGTTGTTACTCTATTTAATATATTTCTATTTTATTTGATCAGTTTTCTAGACTCTTCTCTTATCTATTGTTATATATATCTGTATATTTTTCTAACTGTTAGATACGTTCCAGACCAAGACATCAGATCATTTCACTATCTGTTGTTCTGTATGATCATGTACAGTATATGACAATGAAACACACTTAGATTTGAAAATAGATTTAAAATAGGACATTTTAGAGACATCAACTCTGAAGTTGTGCTCATCATTTTATAACAAATTAATGCAGAATGAGAGCATCGTATCCAGTGAAGTGCAATGAATTCCTTTAAATTTTCTAAAATGGCAAATAAATATCAAGTGTAATGTCTAACATCAGGCATCTGGTACGAGTTGGCCTCTAGCCAAGTGGGGGGTAGGGTGGGCAGTTGGGTGCCGTGCTAGCCTTGTTTGCCCTCCTTCCTCCTGAATCCTCCGTCCATACCTCCCTCCCTGCCTCATCTCCTCCACTCTGAGTGCTGCTGGCAGAGACTGTACAGATCAAAGCATGCACAGAACAAACCGCAGGCCTTCTCACCCTGCAAGAGGTCTGCACTGAAACGCAAGCAGGGACAATGAAACCATAGCCAGGGACTAGCAGAGAAGCCTGTGAGAAGGATTCACTCGCCACATGGTAGCCAACAATGATGTATTTTCAATTTGTTTTAATGTCTTTGTTGCCCCAACAGAGGCAAACTGATAACATCGACAGGAGGAGTTGCTTAGGGACAGCACAAGAGCAGAATTCATCTTACAGAATAAATATTAAGGGCAAATTTAACTGAAAAATCTAAAGTACATATATTTGCTCTTGCCTGTAGTGATATTTATCCATCTACATTGTTCTGGCGTGAGCTGCAGCGTTTTGGAGATATCGACTGCAGAGATGTCTCCCTTCTCTGCAACACAATGGAACTAAATGGTCCTCAGTTTCCTGTGTTCAAAGGGCCAGATATTACATTTGAAAAACTCAACAGCGACGTCTGTTTCCAGAAATCGTTACCCGTTTACTCAAGATAATCCTAAGGCCTTGTTGTGAGCAGTGTTAGGTAGAAACCATTTTCTTCCCATCTCTCTGCACAGAAGGATGCGTCCATCTACTCAAGGACAAGAGGCGAGCTCGCTAAGCTAGCTAATCGTTACGTCTCAGCTGGGAGGGGTCCAGCTTGCATGCAGACTCTATGAACCACAGCCCCTAACAAACATTCTTAGCAGCTAAAGATGTAAAGCAACAACAGAGTCTAAATGACACCTTTGTGGCGAAAGAAGTCAACCAATCAAAAATAAAAAAAATATATGTTATTAAAAGTGGCAATTTTAGGAAGTCCCCCACGATAAGCAGTTAACCAGTGTATACCAGTATGTCTGTGAGCTTTTATTGTGAAATGCGCTGCAGCTGTGAACGAAACAAAGGTTTGCAGTCTTGGCACAGACCGATGTTATTTTATGAACAATGTTACTTTGTGTATTCTTCTGTGACCCATTCAGCCTATGAACCCTGCGTTAACCATATTTGGAGGTTCAACTTCCTTTAACGTCCTTCATTTTGCTGTTGCTGCAGCTAGATATGCTTAACTCAGCTGAGGAGGACATTACTAATGCTTAGATCCCACGCTGTCACAAGTCTGTTGAACCACGCAGGTATCAATCCGACATCAGTCGAGAGAAGGCAAACATCTCTACCTCCAATATGTTCAAAACTCTGCAGCTCTCACCAAGGCAACGTAGATGGCTAAGTTCTAAATGTAAGTGGAGAAATATGAACTTTCCTTTAGACTACAGTTGTGCTCTGAGTAATTGCTGCATCAGCTCAGGTTTAATGTAATGGTGATTTTACTGGTTTACATTATCATACCGTGACTGAATGTCTGTAAATTTACAATGGATTGTGGACCTCAGTGGGAAGAGAAATGTAATTCCAGGGTCAATAACATTTTGACAGATGGTACAATACTAATAACATTACTGTTGCTGTTGATATAGACAAAAATTCTAACGTTTCAGATTGGCCAGCATGTTTTCACACCGCCAGTCAAAAACACTTGTTGTTGGTCATCAGCCAAACAGTTGCATGTAGCCACAGAAAACCGTAGCTCTTGTGAGAAAAAAAATGTAACTATTGGCTAAAATGCTGTTGCATGTATTTATTACATTAGGAATAAAAGGACTGTGTCTTTTGTTCCCATGTCCTTTGTCTCATTCTCTCCATCTTCCCAGATGGAGCTGTGCTACAAGCAGGTCACTGAGTGGTGAGAAGAACAGGAATGGCACATACTGTAGCCTCAGTGCCCGTCTCTGTACTGTTGCCTTGGCAACTTTGGCAGACAAGCTGTAATGTGTGTTATGTCGACCTCTTGGTCTCTGCTGTAAGTATGACTGCAGTCTGCCGGCCACTGAATGTTTGCGGATTTCTGGAATAAAGTGCTTTGCTCAAGGGCATGTGAGAGAGGGTGAGATCAGACCGGCAATTTCCATGTCAACCGAGACAATACAGGAAACACTGGATCTTAAATTATTAGTCAGTAATCTTCAGGGGCTGCTTCGCCAAACACACACGCCTGATACACGCTCTTTTAATTTGTCATTGCACCAAACACTATCCCCAATAATACCATAAATTTCCACCTATGAGCTTTTTCATAACATCACCAATGAGCTGGGAGACAACAAGAAGAGCATGAAACGGCAGAAATATTGATCCATCCTTCATACATGACTAGCATGTTTAATCCCATCCACTGGTCAAACTCTTATCTCAGTCGGACAAAGCTAAGGCAATACTTCACAGTACAGTCAAACAGAAACATACTGGACAACTCCTAAAATCACGTATAGTAATAATAGTGTCCTTTACTTTTCTACAGTAAATCAATAAAAAAAAATGTAATAATCCATCTGTCTAAATTAAAATGGCAAATATGCATAACAAGTAATGAAAGATGTTCACGAGCATTGCAGTGACACCACGACACATAAACGTCTGTTTAATTAAGCTAAAAAAAAGATATTCTGATTTTGATTTGGCACCAAACTACAAAAAAAGCCCCAGTTCTGCTGATCCTCAGTCTGTGAGTCAGATTTTTACGAAACATGACAATGGCAAAAGGACACACACACACACACACACAAACAAACTGACAGTGCATGACACAGAAAAGGTCTGGACGTGTTCTGAAGGAGAGAGGCAAAGCAGAGAGCGTAGCTTTCTATTATTAGGTACCAGAGGACCAACACCACAGACCAAAATGGCCACTTTTGTCACACTGAAATGATGCAAAATAACTTGGTAGGCTTCATTTCAGTCATCCCTCTCTTTTTCAATAAGGTTCACTCACAGTATTTAAAAAAAAAACATTCATTTTAAAAGGTATCTTACATTTGTGGTTTGTTTAAAAAGTTGGCATGAGCAGCGGTAAGCACTGTGGTTGAAAACTCAGTTTACAGGAAATCCAGCGACAGACATCACATTACCGGACACAATGACCGACAAGTGATCTTTGGAAAGCTGATTGTGGTTAACACTACAGAAATGAGCAGTTAGTTTAAAGATTACATATATCAATTTCATATTTAGGATTAAGACAATGACCCACACTGATCTTTTTTTTTTACTTTTCTTGCTACTTCAATACCTTTGGGGCTGGCAGTTATTATTCATATAAGTTATTATTATCTCTAATGATCTGTAGAATACTTTGATGTCACTTTTACACTGCGCTTCACACAAACGTAAGCCTGAAACCCTTCTCAGCTACCAACCACTGCTTTCTGCCTCTGCTACATGTGCACCTGTCATTAACAATCTAATTAATCAGGACTAATTACAGAAAGGATTCAGTGAAGATTATTTCAGCAATAAGATTCAGCTTAACAATATTACAATCTTATAATTCTTTGTAATCATGAACTTTTTAGGAGAGGTGATCATGTATTGTACACGTGAATGATTAATGTCACAGTCATGTTTCAATTATGCCAACATGATAATCCCATTTACTTTCATAGATATTGTGATTGATATTATTATCTCATTAGCTTGTCTTATTATTTCCAGCTAACTAAAATCAAAGTCAGACAAAGGCAAGCGCATGAAGAATCAAGATGGGTATTGTTTATCTTAGATTTTTCTCTTTGTTTGCATCGCTGTTCAAATGCACATAATGTGATGACAGTGTGATATTTTGTGGAACATGCCTATGCTTGCCCAGACTCGGCTGAGTAGATTGATACCCCTCCCATTTCTTCAGACCTAAATATGAAGCTGGAGCCAGCAAGCAATTAGCCGAACTTAGCATAAAGCCTGAAAACTAAGAAAAAGTTAGCCTAGCTCAGCTACAGCGCTAGAACTAGGCTAGCTTTTCAGCCTTGTTTCTAGTCTTTATGCTAAATGACCCTTAGCTGCTCTCCTGCCTTCATAAGAGCAATCGCAGCGAAGAAAGCAATTGAAATTAAAGGTGCAGTACGTATATTTTTGGACAATCTTTTTATTTGGTTGAATGTTGAGTCTCACTCAACCCAAAGATATTAGACAACCTGAGAATGAGATTGTACTGTCAACTATCGTTCTCCAGAATTGCTGACTGCAACTTTAAATAGCTTTTGCTAAATTAGCATAAAAACTAAAAGCAAAGAAGATACATGCTCAGACCACAACACATTACTCCACTTGCTCCACTATATCATTACAGAGCAAATAGTTGTTGTGTTATAATAATGTTCAAAATCTAAAATATTTTATCTTTAAGGAGCTGTTTGTTCCTCACTGTAGTCTCTGGTTCTAAATCAGGTAAAGCAAGTCGCTAGTGCCCATTTTTCCTGTGTCTAATGTTTAATAGCTTAGCAACCACTGATCTGCAATCATGTATATCACAATTGAGCTGACAACAGTGTTTTCAGTCAGGGAGAGCTTTTAATTCTGTCTTTAATGGTTCAGTATCCACCATAAACTCAGACATAAGCCCAGAGCAACTTAGTGCTACTCACCTATATACAGCGAGGAGTCCTTCCTGTGGACATGGTCATCGATGTAGGACACTCCCAGAGGCTGGACAGGTGTGGCTCCGATGCCCAGCAGAACCTGGGCTCCGATCAGCAGAAGGTACATCATGTTGGTGTTCGCTCTGTTGCCACATTTAAACCCAGAGTCTCGGTTCTCTGACCGGGTAATGTTGGAGCAGACGTCTCTGCCGTCCTCAGCGTGCCACGAGTCCCCGGCCTCGTACTCATACTGATGAGTCAGAAACTCCGGCAGGGCCGACAGCAGTGCCCCCAATGCCATGACGATCCCGCCACAGCCAATCAGGCGGGGTCTGTGGGCCTTGGCGCCAAAGTAGCTGACAAACAGGATGAGGGCCAGGTTGCCGATTTCGAAGCTGCTGGCAATGACGCCCACATCGGCACTCTGGAGGTTGAAGCGTCTCTCCAGAGTGGTAAGAACACTTACCTGGCAGAGAGAAAACAAGTGTCACAAAGTGGTTTTACAACTAGCAGCAATTTAGGACACTGACATCATAGCCAACCCACTAAGTTTTTAATGCAGGTTTATACACTTATATACACTATTGATTGATATGTACTTTCCATTTCCTTTATGTGTTTGTGTAAAATGATAATGCAGGGTAACAAGCTTCAGGTGGTATTCGTTGAAGCAGCCACCTGCAACCCCAACCTGCTAACGACACATGAGCTGCTTCCAACATCTTCATCACCACACTCCTCCTCCTCCTCCTCATCCACCCAATAAAAGCCTGAGGCTAGCCTGATGCTAACCTGGGAAAAAGGGACATGTGCATGTGTGTAGCTTCAGGCAAGAAACCTCGCGCAGCTGTTCTAATTATGAAACGGACACAAACACGTCGTACTAACGGCGTTCTGGGTGTGTGTGTCAGTGATGAACTGGCTCTTTGCATCAACTGTGTGCTGAATCATCCACAGGACTGACGAGAAAAGCTTGGTCAGTAGATATTTTAAACTTTTATTAGTCTAATCATTCATTCACAGCGAGGCGCAGTATGAGCCTCAAGACTTCCTGAAGCAATTCCCAGATAAAAAGGAGAATGTAACCGTGACGATGCACGTGAAATCAGACCGATCATGTACATCTTTGTTCATCTTTTTCTATTTTGCTACTGCTGTTTATCCTGTCACACCAAAACTCCATGGCGAAATAACAAAATGCATTGTTGGAACAAACAGAACAGAAAAGACTCAGTCAATGGATTCATTGGCAGATGAATCCATTGACTGAATCTTTTCTGGTTTGTTTGTTCTTGTGTGTGAACATGGTGCCCAAGATGGTGACTTTAATAATCTTTTCTTTTTTTGTGTGGAAACAAACACAAAGATATTCAATTTGCTATCACATATACCAAATAAAAGCTTGCATCCTAACTAGTGAGGTTGGAACCAAGACATTTTTGTCATTTTTGCTTGAAACGTTATTTTCACATCGTGGTATGTGATCTGATAATTTCAATCGTGATCAATCAGGAAGGCGTTTACCATCTACTGTTCAGGGGAATCGTGTGACAAATGACATTACATCTGAACAGGAGAGCTTGGACCCCTAACGCCACAGATGGAGGTAACAAATGTTCATGGGAGCATTATCTAGTGTGCTGACTCTGTTTTCTTGTTTCCAATCTTTACATAACCTCATTGACCAGCAGATCCATTCTACGTGAGCAACCCCTTAGAGTGATGCAGACCACTAGACAGCTATGCTGATTGGACACATTACCTAACATGGCTCTTCCTTGGGAGACATATTGTAACAATGCAACATGAGTTGTGGGAAGCGGCATGGCAGATGAGGAGCTTGTGCCAAACAAGGAATTACGTTTAATGCAATATTATGTTTTAGTACGAATGGAGAAATGCATAGGCAATTTCAAATTATTCTACAGGACATTTCAACTGTGAGAAAAAAGACTGGAATTAAGATTGTGACTGTAAAATAATGGATTGTGATATTACCTTTGGGCCAGATCACCCACCCCTACTTAAATAATTAAATCAGCTGTAAGCAATGTTTTTCTGTTAAAATAAGTGTTGAATAGCTCTATATTCCAACAGTAATCACTGTTAGAGAGTGTTTTGTCGGTAAGCCATATCTCTCCTTCCCCCACTCATGCGGTAAAAGAGAAATAAAATTGTTTGGTGTCCCTGCCCCCTTTATCCAATCAGGACAGAGAACTCTATAACGAGGGGAGCCTGTCTGCACAACCGCGGTGAGATAGAGAGGAGGGAGGGGATTGCTAAATGAAAAATGGACAGGAAGTTAATTAGAACGAGGACAACGCTCAAAGCAACTTCAACTGATTGTCAAAAAAAGAGTCTACATCAATCTGCAAATCAATGAATTGATTGATCGCTCGAGCTCAAGCAGCAAGCCTACATACTTTGCAGAACAGGACAGGTTTTTTTTTTATATGTTAGACTTCTGCTGCAAATTCTAGGCCTATTTTTAGTCAAAATATTTGGTTATATTAAAAGGGCACTTTGTAGTTTTTGGAGAAGAAATTCAATGTCAGAATTTTCATATATTTAGTATTCATGAGGTAATTATACAAAATCAGAAATATCTTTTCCATAAATGAATAGGGGAAAATACGGTCCCTATAACACTGTTTGAAGCTAGAAAGGTGGCAGGGTCCGCCAAATATAAACAAAGTAAAACAGCATGAAATTGTGTTGTCCTTTGAGGTCAGTATGTTTATTCAATGTATTCAGTCGTGATAAGCCGTCAATAAAAATCTTTCTCTTCTGATTAGATTTCTTCCCCACAACTACATAGTGCACCTTTAACGTAGGCCTGTCCTTGCCACCAGAGGTATCTGGACAGTGGTCCGAACAGCTAGACAAATGGCAGCCCCCGCCCCCCCTCAGTTTCCAAAATAGGATGAACAATCTGTAATTCACTTCATGACTGTCGCCGGTCTGACATTTCAACTGTGAAACACTAACCTAGTTCTGTCACCGTATAGCGCACAGGGTGGCTCTCACGGAAAAGACGCCTGACAATTAAATAGTTACAATTGTTTTTCATTTTGTGAACATTCAGCTCACACACGTGTCCACTGTTCACCTTCAATGGGAACAGCATTGTAATTCATAGCTCCCTGGCATTAGCATGGAGGACACAGTTCAGAGGTCACTGAATCTAACTGACGGGGTTCAGATTTACTCCTGTGCCTCTGGAAGATTTATGTATGGCTTCATACTGAGTGCTGATTGAGAAGAGCTGCATTAAAACCTTTCATGTGCCAGATTTAGACGTTTCGGTCCAGTCTTCTCCACTGTTTACAGACCGTGTAAACTGCGGTAGAGCTTTAGAGGGCAGAGAAAAGAGAAAACCTGCACATTTCACTTTGATGAATATAGACTAAGCCATGGAAAGCTGTTCTGCAGATGCTGCTGTGGTGACAGTGATGATCCTCCGTCATTATAGCCTCGTCCTCTTCCTAAGCTTCGCTGTCATGTATTTGTAAAAACAAAATAATGTGCCGCGGTTAGAAGAGACAGAGAATGAAAGATGATGACAGACTATACTCTATACAGGAGAGGATAGGCAGTGCTTCCACAGTGCTGCTGTCTGCGGCAGGATTTGCTAAAGGTGCACTTTTGGTCTGAGATGCTGTTTTAAAGGAGGAAGTTCCACTGCAGTCTTCAAGGTAAACACACTAATGCACTTTAAATTTGTGACTGGCGCAAAACACATTAAAACCAACTCAGTCGTGTTTCTGCCAAGCTGCAGTGTTCACCACACAAGGGGCAAGTTCCTGCATCTCAGCTCGTGTTGCCACAGAGCTTATTTCCACACAGTTGCGCCTTTTGGCGTTTTTCTCGCCCAAAGCCGGCAAGAAGAATCTGCGCTGATATAAAGGCGAGAGTCAAGACAAACACCTTTGACCTTGTCTTCCTGGATGGTGGTGTTGTGAGCCTCTCCATCTTTTCTGTAATGATAGTGTGGCGAGAAGAAAGGACGCTTTGTCAACTCAATGTTCTCTCCCTGCATGTGCTTTTTATTTATAGCATCGAGACTGTGCTGACATCTATCAGGGGAAATTGGCTTTAATTAGGCAAATAGTAATCATGACTGAAGTGGCATCTTTTATCTTTGTACGGATTTACAGGAAGTGGTCAGGCTAATGACTAATGCAGGAAGACATCACCACACAAATACATTATTAAGCGCTGTGGTTGGCTGAGGCCACAACATTAACAGCTACCGGTTCTCCCACTGCACTTTATCACATATCTTTAGAGCAGAGGGTTTTTTTTTTTTTTTTCATTAATGTGCTTGGTGTGAGGAGCACATCTCCTAAACTCATCTCCGGAACAGATCTCAGATGTTGACACCCGATCTGCATACAGCAGCACATCATTTGGGCCCAGACACTGTCACTGGAAATGCAACTGAGGGAAGGGTGAGGGAAGACTTTTCTGTTAAGACAATATAAGCTACTGTCGCTTGTGTTGTGGTGATCACGTCATCTCCTAGGCCCTATATCCTCCAGTGTCAAAGGCCTCCTGCATCACTGAGACGCACGGCTGCAGTATGAAGCAGAGCCGGCAGGCTGAGTGGAGCTCCTGACCAGCGTTTCGTAACCTGCTCCCCAGCACACCATCCACATACGCATATACAATTCTCCCACAACAACGTGGAGCCTACGGCCGCCGTGACGCGCTTTGTGTCATGCAGATGGTGCATAGGCCTGATGGATAATACGCAGCAAGTCATCAATCAGCGAAAGCGCCGCGTGCCACGGCCGCTGGAGGATGTGATTATTCTAATGTGATCAGAATAATACGATTATTAACCGCATCAGCCTGCGAGCACCGCATCGTTACTCTCAGTGTGCCTGCGCCGGTTTGAAGGGCGCTGCGTTAACCCGATGTTACCTGAGATGTGCCGAGATACGACGTTCCTTCACACACACAGCACGGCGCGCGTCCACACCGGTGTCTGTTCTGTAAGAAACTCACCAGATAAGCGCCCACGGTGCCCTGTGCCAACATGAGCGCACATTCCGACACCAGGAAAATCTTGATGTTGGAAAAACACGAGGTCTTCTTCTGGTTGTCATCCTGCTCCGGGTCGTCGGTGCTGCTCCGCTCTGTGCAGATCTGGTTTTTAACCTGCATCCTTCGGCTCAGGCTCCGGTCGGGTTGGACGGCATGAAACTGAACGGGTCCGGTCCGGCGGAGAGCATCTGGTTAAAATGACGAGCTGCACTGCAGAACAAGTGCGAATGTCTTTGTCAATAGCCCGTCTAGGCTGAAATACACAGCGAGAAATACTGCTGTCCACTCAGCATTACGCACAGTCCGTCTGCGACCTCTCTTCACCGCCTGTCCTGCCAGTGCGTATCGGCTACATCACATTTAAATACGTAGGCTACGCATGTATATGTGTGACGGCTTCTGATCCCCGACGTAGAACTACAGGACGCTGTTTCTCCACATCCGGGATGTTACATCTCCACCCAGGACCGGTGTCGACTGGATTTGGTTTCTCAGCCCGGTTCCGAGCCGCAGCTCTGCGTCCTTCAGGCGGTGTTATGATGCTCCTCCTCCTCCTCCCATCCTTACCAGAGCAAGGCGAGGGAGGTGTGATGATTTCTCTCTCTCTCTCTCTCTCCCCCCTCTCTCCTTCTCTCTCTCTCTCTGTCCGTCAACGTGTTTCCCGACATCATCATTTTACCTGTGCACACGTTCAGCTTATTCATCGCACCCCCAAAAATGCAACATTTCTCCAGAGCACTCACCGAAGCATCCCCATGATCACACACTGACAAATCAGCTGGGTATAAAATGACACAGCACATCTGCACTTGTGAACATCACGTTCTTATATTACTTTTGCAGATCAATACTGCCACAATATTCAAGCGTACCTACATCAGGCGTCATCTTTGTGGGACCACAGTAAGGAGTTTTCTGAGTGTTGTGCCAATGTATTCATTTTATTTTCGTTTTTCTCCCCAACACCCAGCCCGCCACTGCACCCCTCCTGCGTTTTCTGTTCAGTGTAGATATCCTAGTTAGAGAAGGTCGCCATGGTCCTCTCTGATTCCTCATCAATGTCTTCTGATGTGCAGGGAGACACTGACCAGCTTCTGTAAAGGAGCACTATGTAGGTTTGGAGAGGACAGTCAAAGTCAGATTTTTAATATTTACAATTTCAGGAAACCTTTTTTTGTTGCTATAACTGAATAAACAAGTTTTTTTCACAGGAAAATAAGGTTCCCAGAGATCTGCTTGAAGCTAGAAAAGTGGCAGGGTCCGCCACATATAAACAAAGTAAAACAGTAGGAAATTGTGTTGTTCCTTAAAGTGATAGTTCGGGTTCATATTAAGTACATATCTATAGTCGGTCTGTTCCCTACTGTAATTGCCGATCAGCGCAGCCTCAGTTTGGAGAAGCAGAGAGCCTCTCCAGCCCAGACGCTCAGCTTTGTACTGCAGTGAACGGAGTCCAGATGAACGCAGTTGCGCTAATGTATAGGGATTCGGAGGTTCTACGGTCTG
>OMLP01017672.1:0-15064 GCA_900302685.1 Spondyliosoma cantharus | reverse complement strand
ACACACACACACACACACACATAGACTTCACATAGACAGACACACACACACACAAACAAATGACAGGACCTTAAGGAACACAGACAGACAGGCATGCAGGACAGACAGACAGACAGACAGACAGATTCTTTGTCTTTGACACTTGGTCCTACCTGAGTTTGCTCTTGAGAGAGTTGACCTCGCGGCTCAAGGCGTCGTTGGATTCGGTGGCTTCATCCAGCTCGCGCTGCAGCTTCCTGCGGGCAGCTGTAGCGCGCTGCGACTCCTCCTCTGACTCCTCGAGCTGCCGCTTCAGCTGCTTCATGCGAGTACTCGCCTTTTCCGCCTGGTCAGCGAACAGAGTAAATATATAAACTGTACTCTTTTGATAAGCCATGCCTGTGCACGGGACTCCAAATATCAACCGACTCACAAATGTGGACAAAATTCCTTGTCTGCGAACGAACAAGAAAATACAGAGACTTGGGTTTGAGGATGGGGATTAAGTAAGCCTACCTGGTCTTTGTACTGCTCTCCCTGTTTCCTTTCGTCTTCCACCTGCATAATCAGGTCCTTGAGCTTCTTGTCCTTCTGGCGTAGACTCTTGGCAGATGCCTGCTTGTCCCTGAAAAAGAACAAAAGTGGAATTCAGGGTGGAATTCTGGTAAAAGTTATTTGTAGAAAACATTGGAACCTAAAAGTACTGTTCTGCAGAGACACTGTTTGACACTGACCTGTTCTCCTGCTCCAGCTGCTCCTCCAGCTGTGCAACTTTAGCCTCCAAAGCAGAGATGGAGGACTTGAACTTGGACTTGACCTGGTTCTCCATCTCCTGGAGTTTGCCCTTTAGCTCCTTGTTCTGGCGCTCCATCTGCTGCCGGGCGCTCTCGTTCTTCTGGGAGGTGGTGCGCTCCGCCTGCAGCTCGGTGGTCAGCTGATCCACCTGTGGACGCAAAGCATGCGAAAAGAGGGATGTTTGCTGCTGCTTTTCAGCCATTTAACGACTCAAGCAGCTGCTGCTGTCTGCTCACCTGCTGCGTGCTCTTCCTCAGCCTGTCGTTGATGATCTCCATGTTGCTTTGCTCTTCCTCCAGCTCCTCTTCCAGCTGGGAGATCTTAGCTTCCAGACGACGTTTCTCATCTGCCAAGGCTGACCTGCAGGTGTGGAGCACAGCAGAAAATGAAAGTAACCTCTTCTTCTGCATTCATTTCATTGATAAAGCAACAGAGTGAAAGCTCCACTCACTTTCCAGAGGAGTTGCTGGCCAGCTCATCGGACAGCTCATCTCTCTCGGCCTCTGCCTGCTTTCGTGCCCTCTCAGCTGCTGCCAGGTCCTAGAAACACATTGGTGATGAATCCTTTATTTCAAAGCCTCTGCTCTCAAACAAGTTGCCACCTTGTAAGGAATCAAACGTGTTACCTCCTGTAGCTGCATGAGCTCAGCCTCCAGAGTCTTGGCCTTCTTCTCACTCTCCTTTGCGGTGGTCAGCACCTCCTCTCTGGCAGCGCGGGCGTCCTCCAGCTCCCTCTGATAGTCCTTCATCTGGGCCTAGTGCGAGGAGGACAAATAGGGAGAGGGATGAAGCATTCTGCGTGTGATTTATCTACCAGGTATATTTAGGATCCAGTCCGTTATTGATCCATTTAATGACTAAAGCGGCTCAAGGTACAAAATCATCTGTAGTAAAATTGCAGTTTTAAGAAAAATGACCGTCCTGTGCTGAACCTGCTGCTCTAGTTCCTCCATTCCTTCACTCTCACCTGGAGCTTGCGGAGCTGTTTGATGGCCTCATCCCGTCCCTTACTGGCCGTCTCAATCTGTCCCTCTAGATCTTTCATGTCAGTCTCCAGCTTCTTCTTGGCTGCTGTCGCCACGGCCCTCTGCTTACGTTCATCCTCCAACTCCGTCTCCAGCTCACGAACCTGCGGTCAATAAGCATCTTTGCTTCGACTCATGTCTCATTCTCTGATGGTTTATCAGATCACATAGTTTCATGAGGAGAATGAGATATTCCATGACTCTTTACCTGCTTGATGAGCTGTCTCTTCTTCTCCTCTCCCATCTCATCTCGTCCCTGGAGGTCCCTCTCGAACTGCGCCTTCAGGGCCTGCATATTGACCTCCAGTCGCAGTTTGGCATCCTCAGCTGCCTGCAGTTCATCCTCTAGCTCCTCCAGCTGTGTCTTCATCTCTTCCACCTGAGCCTCCAGGCCTCGCTTGGACTTCTCCAGCTCGTGAACCTGCAATCAAGACATTGCCGAATTCACTACTATATAAGAGAGAAATGAGACCAGTCGACCATGGACTTTGAGGTCAGTCCTCCACTCTCATGTGTGACACATTCTGTGATATTTCAGCACTAACATTTTTTCCAACATCATCCTTGGAGCTGATCAGGTCTTCCATCTCCAATCTCAGGGCCTTGTTGGCTCTTTCCAGCTCCTCTCTGGACTCCTGGGCCTCATCCAGAGCTCTCGCCAGAGACAAAGCCTTGGTCTCCTTCTCTCTGGCCTCGGCTTCAGCCCGGTCTCTCTCATCTGCATATTTACTGGAGATACTCTTCTCCTCAGCAAGCATCTGGACACCAGAGAGGACAGAAAACCATCAGACAACCAGTTCGATACAATTTCCTTTTTTAAATGTCGGTGAACAGTCTGTAGTGAAAAGTGTTACGTCTTACTTTTCTTATGGCAGTTATCTTTTAGTGTTACCGGTATTCTGAGTCAACTGACCTGGTCAAACTTCTTCTGCTTCTTCTCCAGGTTTGACACAATCTGTCTCTGGCTGTCCAGGTCCATCAGCGTGTCCTCGAGCTCCTGCTGCAGACGGTTCTTGGTCTTCTCCAACTTGTCATATGCAGAGGCCTTCTCCTCAAACTGAGTGTTTGCTGCCTCCAAATCCCTCTGCAGACGTTTCTTTCCTTCTTCAAGCAGCTCAACATTGCCCACCAATTCATCTAGCTTTTTCTTGGAATCTGACAACTGTGGACAGAGGAGGACAATGAATCTACCTTTTGTTTTAGGGTTTGATCATCCTACAGCATCTATGCTTACTCCTGCTTACATCCCACCTGGAGCAAAATGTCACTGAAATGTCTCTCTAATGACTTTCAGGTTAACTTGCAAATTAGTGACCACTGGTTGGAACTCTGACCTGGATGTTGAGTGAGGACACGTGTCTCTCCACATTCCTCTTGGCCTCCACCTCTTCCTCAAGCTGCTCCTGCAAGCTGTTCTTGTCGTCTTCTGCTTGCCGAAGCTTTGTAGAGAACTGCAGTTTCTGACGTGTCTCTTCAGCCAGGAGTTCCTGTAGAAGCACAACGAAGTGAAAGATCAATGCTTTAAATTTTTACCTATCGCAAACAAACATTATTCAGTGTAAGTTATTGTGCCAGAATATATTGCATGTAGACTGTTTTATATTGTTTCATCTCTAAAAGTCGGTCTTAATATCCAGTTACCTGTGAGTCTTGGAGCTGGGAGGTGAGGCTGCTAACATCTTTGCTTAGTTTGATGTTCTTGCTCTCTGCCTCATTCAGTAGGTTTGTCACACTCTCCAGTTCAACCTGTAAGACAACAAATATGTGGATTCAGGGACTTTTCCATACATCAGTATGGCAGCTTTTAAATATGCAAACTTTTTATGGACACTTATACTGATCGATATTTACAGTGATCTTGGAGCATCGTTCTCCCAGCTCGGCCTTCTGCTTCTCGCTGTCCGTGAAGCGCGATTGCAGATCTGCCACCTGCCCTTCCAACTTCTTCCTCTTGTGCTCCCCGTCTTGTTTGGCCTGGCTGAGCGAGCGCACCTCCATGGTTAATTCTGATGTCTCCTTCTCCAGAGCTTGTTTAGCCTTCTCCAGGTTTGACTTGACCTGTGTAGAGAGAAGGTACATGATGACTATTCTATGTTTTAGAAAGGAAAAAAAGGGGCAAGTTTGTCTTTCAGAAACTTCATCAACTCAAATTAACAAGCAAAATGAAATGTGAGTATTTATAATGCTGGATGAAATGATTCAGGCCTACTCTTTTGGACTGCTCCAGCTGCTCTGTAAGCTCCTCCACTGCCTGGGTGTGTTTCTGTCTCATCTCCTGTATCTGGGACTCATGGGTCCGGTTCTCATCCTCGATGGCTCTCTTCAGCAGGTTCACCTCCTGCTCACGTTTGGCCCTGGAAGGATGGATCATGTACATTTTTGTCTTATTTTGCAAATATGCTATCATCTTTGTCTCATAACACGACTGTATGAAAGCTTTCTAGGAACAAAGGAATATGAATGTTTCTTAGTTTGCTGCAGTGTTGGTCATCTTTTCTCAAAAATTGATTGTGCCTTATCCATAAATTCCTGATAGGCAATCACTTGATGAAATCTCATTGATACATTTTTGTATATGTCATTCTTGTTTGACTGACCTTAGTTCCTGCTGTGTGGCAGTGGTGTCCAAGGTGTCCTCTAGCTCAGACTTGAGGGCCTCCAGCTCCTCCCCAAGGTCCCGTTTGATCTTCTCGGCCTTGTTCCTCGCCGCCCGCTCAGAGTCGAGGTCCTCTTGCAGGTCGGAGATGTGTCCCTCCAGCTCTCTGATCTTCTTCAGAGCGTTGTTTTTCTGAGCTGTCTCATCTTCTAACCTGAGAAGAAGACAAGTGCAGCCAGGAGGACATTCATGAGCATAGCAGACATTATGGAAACAGCATCTAAGAAGTTAAAAGTTGATGTGGTATACAGGTATTCAATGGTATTGGGTGCTATTTTGTAACTTCTCATGATTTTACCTGGCCAAGGCATTCTGTAACTCCTCTTCCTTCTTTGCGAGCTGGGCTTTGAGGTCAGCGATCTGGGCCTGCAGGTCTGCTATCTGCTCTTGCATGTCATTCGACTCTGCTTCCAACTTGCGTTTAGCCTTATCCAGCTCCTGTCGACCTTTCTCTTCTTTTTTCAAGCGGACTACAAGTACAGAGGAGACAATTGGCATAAATGTTTTCCAAAAACAAACGTAGTTTGCGATATAAGTAATGGATTTCGAAGATGTTACTGCATGATGGCCTATAACAGTTGATTACCCTCTAGTTCAGAGATCATTGACTCATGTTTATTTTTGAGCTTGGTGAGGTTCTTTGACTTCTCTTCTTCCTCTGCCAGGTTGGTACTGAAGTCTGCAATCCTTTCCTCCATCAGTTTCCTCTCCTACAAAAAAAACAAACAGATCATCTTTCGATACAGTGACTCTCTAAATGAGTGATTGAACAATGGAAGGGCCTGTTTGTCTGTACGTACCTTCAGCAGCTTGTTGTTCTGGTCCTCCATCACCAGGATGTCGTCTTCCAGCTTTTTGATCTTCCCCTCACAGGTGACCTTCTCCAGCTGCAGCTTTTGGCGGGCATCTTCCTCCTCTTCCAAGTGTTCTTCCAATTCCTACATGAGGATTACAGAAGCTTCAGTACTTGTTGTTATTTCACTACATTATCAGAGCTTACACAGTTCAGCATAGAACAAATGAAGGTCAAGCTTCTTAGCTATATAACAGAAACAAGAAACTATAACTTAATAAACAAGAATGAGATATGCAGACCTGCATCTGCTGTTGCATCTTCTTCTTATCCACTAACAGCGTCTGAGCACGTTCTTCCTCGTCGTCCAGTCTCGCCTCCATCTCATGAAGGATTTCCTCCAACTCCTGCTTCTTAGCTGCCAGTCGGACCCTCATCTCCTCGGCCTCAGCATACAGCTCTGTCTCTGCTTGAAGCTGCTCCTGCAGTGCATTTCTCTCCTCCAAAACCTAAAGGAGATTGACAGAAAAGCATTGGTATCAGCTTCATTTTCAATACATTTCTGGTCAACCTTTACAGGAGCTTATTTTTATTGACTTGGTTTAACTTATTTATTAAATAACCAGTAAAAAGGGACATACAATTGTCACTAATAAGTTCACAAAATGAAAGTGAAAAAAGTAAGAAGCAAAAAAAGTTTAGAAATAAGTTTATCATTGTTGCAGATTTCATTGTTTACCGCTGTGTGTTTCAAGGTGATCTCCTTCAGCTCTGATTCAACCTTTACAGCAACTTCTTTGGCTCTCTGCAGCTCCTCCTCCTTCATACCCATCTCCTCCTCCTGTCGGGTCACTTGCAGCAGAGGCTTGACCTGTGGTACAGGAGGACGGGTTAACATCCCATTTTTAAACTGGGTACAGGCAAAGAGTGGTTTTGTTGCTTTCCTATACAGAATTATTGGCTGACCTTTGTGAAGAGCCTCCACCACTGCCAGTTCCTGAGTTTGAGGTAGGCAGCACAGTTCCTCTGGATCACTTTCATGGCAGTGAGTTGCTGTTGTCTCTTGGCAAATGCCCTTTAAAAAACAGCAGTGAGACAAATATATCATGTACGATGTGTTTTGTAATTTATGAAGATACAAACAGCAAGAAAAAGCCCCCCTCTACTGTTAAACATAAAGGGCAAAATACTGCCTTGAAAAGATTAGATATACTGACAGCACCAAGAGCACAATTTCTTCACGGTTAAACTATGTGAGAGGAGGCTTGCATATCCATACTTTCTGGCCAAGAAGCCTCTAGCCTGGGCCTGGAAAGCAATGATGACCACAGTGATCTTCAGATCTCTCTCCTCCTCCAGCTGGGCGAGCACTCCTGTGCGGAAGAAGATCTTACTCTGTCCGATCCTGTACAGGTTGGGGTCCAAATCCAGGTGCTTAATCTACACAGGTAGTAAGAAGAAGAAGGCTCATAATCCTGAAAGACTGTCAGTTTCATTGGAACTTTGAATTTATGTGTTTACCATGAGGCAGCAGGCTTGTTTGCCATCCATGAAACCTTTGGGGATAGCGTTAGCAGCCAGGATCTCATAACTACCAGACAGGAAAGAGACAGAGATGTCAAGAAAGGTTTACAGAGATATTATAAACTCTAGTAGTTCGTAAGTCTCCTTAGACAAGCTCACCGCTGGCGGAACTCCTGGAAGACGATTCTGTTGGGAAATCCTTGTCGGCAGATACGGATCCCCTCCAACACACCGTTACACCTGAGCTGCTCCAGGACCAGGTGAGCATCCAGCTTCCCTGCCTGAGGACATCAGGTTTTTAGTTCAAATACAGTGGATTTTATGAAGGAAAAACATATACATACTTGATACAGGCAGTTGGAGAGACTAAGTGAGAGTTGGCCTCCTCTAAAACAACATGACTGCTCAAATGTATAATTTTGTCACCAAAGATACTGACTTTTTTCTCACTGTGTCAAATAGACAGCATATTGAAAGTAGCTCTGCCATAAGAGACACTGGAATTAATGACATTGCACTTTTGTTTACCTTCTTCTCGTGGTTGGGGATGATACATCTGACGAAGTTGGGCTGGGTGTTGTGCAGTGTGGTCATAAGTTTGGCCAGAGACTCCTTGTAGAGCTGTCCCACTGTGCGGAACATCCCCTTCTTGGTCTTTGAGGCGCTCGGCATGGAGCTGTCAGTCATCTTGGCTAATGTGTCCAGACCCACCACTCTGTCCGCTGAAACAGACAACACATCGTTACATTAATGGGAAAAATGGTGTGTTCACTCAAATTCAATGTTTGAAGTGTGCTGGATCAAATGTGTTTGGATTCCATTTTAAATTTAAGACCCCCTGTGTACTTTGATGGCACAATGTTTTTTTTGTGGGAAAATTAGAGAATCCAGGTGCAATTTGAATGTTTTTATGTGTAAAATGGTTGTAAGTGATCCTCACTGATAAATCCTTTCTTTACAAATATAACATAGTTAGTGAGTTATGTTTGTCTCACTGTCTTTCCAGAGGTCTTGCACAAACTGGCTGGAGGAGTTGCTGAGCAGCGCTGTGACGTTGTCATTCAGAGGATCCATGTTCTTTGTCAACCAGGATGTTGCGTTGTAGTCCACCTACAATCAAAACAAGATCAGTGTTGTTAGAGCGTAGCTGAAACATTGTTTTTTGTTTGTTTTTACAATCAGCAATCATCACAGCAACATTGTTTTGAATTCAAATTCAAATTCAAATTCAAATTATAAAATTATCAATGTACGATCTGATCTCAACAGAGGGCAACATATCATATTTTTATTATCGTAGTTTACACGTCCCCTTATACTCACCTTCCCAGCATAATGTAATATAGAAAACTCAGTCTTGTCTTTGAGCTGTTTCGGTTTAGCGAATTTAATGTGGTTCCCTTGGGTGTTCATGAGTTTCTCCACAAAGGAGACGTCTGTGGCTTTGGGGAACCAGCACTCCTCATCCAGCAGGGCCAGGATGCCTGGAGGGTTGTTCTGCAGACAATACCCAGTGATTAATCATACCAAAATTTCAATTAAGACACATCATACTGAATCACAAAACATCTGCACTAGGCAGGAGAACATACTAGGCATGTCCTATAAACCAACCAGATTTAAATGACATTGTGCTTTAATTGTGTCACGGCCACTCACCGGTCTTTCGATGAGCTCAACACAGGGCTGCAGGTCCAGGCCGAAGTCGATGAAGTTCCACTCGATACCCTCCCTCTGGTATTCCTCCTGCTCAAGGATGAACATGGTGTGGTTGAAGAGCTGCTGCAGCTTCTCATTGGTGTAGTTGATGCACAGCTGCTCGAAGGAGTTGTCCTACAATGGCAACAACCAAACAGAATAGAACTGAAGAACACATATCATACATGAACATATTTGTGTTTAATAAGCTACACAAGAGCATATAGTAGCCTCTGACTCATCTGCATGTCCATACCTCAAAGATCTCAAAGCCAGCAATGTCGAGGATTCCCAGGAAGGAGGCTCCTTGGCGTTTGGTTTTGTCTAGGGCCTTGTTGACTCTGCCCAGGATCCAGCGGAACAGTCGCTCAAACACAGCTTTAGCCAGGGCTTCGGTAGCAAAGTCAGCCTAACAAATACACACAGAGAATATATCTTATGAGAGATCATAGTGATGGGAAGTGTTCATTAAATGCAGTATTTTATTGTGCTTATCTATTTCACACCAATCTCTTTCTGTTGTACCTGCTCTTTGGTCTGTGCCTTCTGCACCACCTCTCTGCCCACTTTGATTCGAGGGGTGAGGATGGCACGGGTGAAGTCCGTCACATTGATGCCCTGCAGGTGACAAACCTTCTGGGCCGCTAGAGGGAGAGAATTGCAGATATTTTGTTTCACTGATAAAAATAACTTGATTTTAGTTTGTGAATTTGGCAAAAGTTGATTAACACATGGGAAGAAGTTTCTAACGGGGGGAAACATTGTTGTCTAACCAGTGTTGTCTGGCATGGTGGCCTGTTCCTGGTTCCTCTCTTTCTTGAACTCAATGTTTCCCAGCTGCATGACTGTGGAGCACACCTTCAGGATATCTATTACACAGAGAAATGACAGTTGAGCGGCAGCAACTTCACTAATCACACTCAAAGCAGTATCCTAATGTGGCCAAGCTGGGGAGATATGATCACTGATACCATTTCTCTCCTCCTCGGTGAGGCCCATGATGTTCATGGCCTCCATGGTCTCTTCATACATCTCATCGTCTTGCTGGCCAGGGATCTGAACGTGGCCCGCACTGAGGAAGCGGTAATTACTGAAGGGCTCGAGAAGAAGCTCCTCTGAAAATATGACACACAAAGAGAGACAGTTCAAGCACCTTTCCCAGATTTGACTTCATTATCATGGTTTCACATCAGTAGGAGGATTACCTCTACGAGCTTAGGAAATTCTACCTTCGAAAGATTTTTAAAATGCACGACAGTCAAGCTGAAACCAACACTGACTCCCCTTTTCTCTTTCTAAGTTTTAATTTGAGAAACTTGAGACGCTCACATGACAGCAGGATGTTATATTTCTGACAATACGGAAGAGAGAAAAGCAGTGTTTTTTTACTGACCACGCAGTTTGTCCTTGGCACCAGCGATCATGTAATAGAAGATGTGAAAAGCTCTTTCTGTCTTTGCTTGTCTGATACAGCGAGACTTCTCCAGCAGGTCTGAGAGATTTAGCTGTTAAAGAAATTCATACTACACTTTTTATGAAGACCTTAGACCTTAAAAAATGTCTAGAAGCCTCAAAAATGATATATTAGATTAGAAGTAAACTGATATGAAGAATGAGATTCTTGTCTCCTTTAAGGTATTTGTCCACACAAATGTAACTTTTGCTTTTGCCTAAACAAAAGCCATTATCCCAGAGTGAGGAAAAAGCCACACATGAAAGGATACAAGTCTCAATATTGGCTCCAACAATGTAGCCGGTCACATCAAAGTTGATTCGGATGAATTTACCCTGTGATAAGATGGAAGAAGATGTTACAGCATGACATTTTTAATGAAATTTGTAAAAAAAAGTTATTCTAGCACTTGGATCAAAAACTGCATACTCACAAATCGGGAAGAGTTGTCATTTTTGATGGTCTTGGCATTACCAAAGGCCTCCAGGATGGGATTGGCCTGCAGGAGCTGCTTCTCCAGCTCCCCCTAGTGAAAACATTCATATACAGAAACACATTACACACTGACTGATTGCTTGGGGTGGGGTGCAGTAGGAGGTGGATGGTGGGGATGAAGTGGTTCAGGGTGGGTATGGGCAGGGGAATATTATCACTAATGACGGACTTAAATCGATGAAAAACGAGTGATGAATACCTTTTCTGAGGAGTAAACACTGTTACAGATGTAACATGACAATATAATTATTTTCTCCATCGTTTCTGACTTCCTTCAGTATGTTACGTAACACGGACCATGACCGAAAGACTTTTCGATCAGTTTCGAGAGATGTCGTCAAAATGAGAAGAAGCTGCTGTTGTTGATGATGTGGTAACAGACAGAGATGGAAGACTGAGGTTCTGTTGGGTCAGGCGAGGCATCTGAAATGACGTTAACTTTACAAAACCTTTGATGAGTCCTGCCACAGTCTTTGCATTCAATGTGTCGGCAAATTAAAGTAATTCACAAACAGCTGTGATTTCCTTCCAGCGTGACTGCCGACTGATGGGTGGAGCTGGGCGATGGTCGGTAAACCAAGCAGACAGCCCGTCAGTCTGCATGGAGCTAATCCATTTGATCAAAGGGGTCTGTGTCAGCCTAGCATCGAGGTCAGGTGCTGCAGACCTCTACCTTAAATACTCTCCAGCTTAAAACACTCCCTTCAGCTATCCTGTAAACGAGCTAAAGCCACCCAGAGGAGAAGGGCACGACTTGTGTTAATAATGGTGGCATGAAAACAACGATGAAGATTAATGATGAACATCTGGTAACCTCAAACTTGATTTTCAGTACTTACTCAGAATTTAAAGATACATTTAAGAAAAAAGGCAGTAATTTCACAAAAAAAGTTTATTAGCGTGATCAAAAGTCAATCTTTTTTAAACGTGGAAGGAAAAACAGGAACATACAGACCAGCTGAAGAGGTGCAGTTCAGAGTTGGCAGAGCAGAGAGGAGGGTCGTGTTCATGAAAGTCACTGTGGGAAAGAAAGGAGAGAAAAGAAGAAGAGAAATAGAGTGCAGCAAAATGGCAAGAAAGTGACAGCTGATGGGAAGGATTGTTCTTAAGACACTTTGAATAAAATGCTCAAGCAGGTAACTTAGGAGCAGTTGGCTAAGTCAAAAGAGTGCCAGAGAAAGTGAAAGCAGAGAAAAGAGAGTGACCCTGTGCTATTTCTGTTCAAGCGAGATCTGTGGGAGTCTCGAGGACAACATACTGTGGGGCATTATCTCGGGGGTAAAGACCCTGAGGGTGAGTGAGGTCAATGGCAAAGGGAATCATAGCTTTGACCCACAAATAAGTCCTTTCGATACAGACAACAACGTCAGAGCAGCAGCACAAATATCACCATTTAGTCAGGAGCAGGGACACCATCTTACTCAGGCACCATCCTGTCTGAAGAGCTGTTTTAAAAGGGCGACCAAGCTCGTTTCAGCCCAGCCAGGGCATTGACAAGCCGCTCTAACAACATAGGCACACACCCATGTTGCTCCTCCAGGCACCCTTCGCACCTCAGGGTAAATGGCGGATGGATAGATGGAGGATGAGGAAGAGGGGAGGGAAGGGAGGGGGCGGGGAGGAGTAGGTAGCTGTGTTTGATAAAAACAGGAGATGGGCATGCTCACACTGTGCTCGTTGATCTGTGAGAGACCCTTTCACTGCCAGTGAGGCTCTGATTTGCTCTCAGCTGACAGTGAGAGGTTGTTCATGACAAGACGACACAAAACTCAACATTATACACCACTTTAGGAGTAGACAGCACTAGGCGTCCTTCACTAAACATTCGAGTGTCTTCGATTCAGTACTATGATGATGATCATGCAGTCTAAGTCTTGGGTAAGATACAGAAAGGACGAATGTTAGGGTAAAACACCTTCTAACTCAAGAACAGTAAGATTTGGGATCTTGACCCTTGGTGTAAGAAAAAACAACTAAAAATAGAGAAGAAAAATGTTCCGCTATCTCAGTGAAACTTTCTCCATGCATTTTTCTAACCTAAGGAAGAAACACACACAAACAATACACACAAAAACACTCCAGGCATTCCCCTTTACTCACGTAGGCAAACTGTGTTCCTGATTGTTGCTATTTGGAGGAAATGGCGATATACAGGATTAAACTGGGCAGATTCCTACACATGTTGAAGAGTGAGGGAACTGGCTGACAGAACCGAAACTTTGAATACAACGTGACCTCTTTGCACAGATACTTACAGCACTACTGTCCTTCTTGCCTTTATGTGAGGAGGCCACGACAGCCAGATACTGGATGACCTTCTTGGTGTTCTCCGTCTTGCCAGCACCAGACTCTCCACTAGAGAGGAAAACAGAGAGAAGAGGGATTAAAAGATGCAGGAGAGATAGTGAAAAGGACTGAGAGAGAGAGAACAAGAATTTAAGCAGCACTGACAGGTAGTCTGTTCACAGTTCAACAACAGTTCAACACTTTAATTGAATGAAAATCATGTGCAGCAGACATACTGCAACAATGTCTGACACAAACCATAATGTTATTGTTCAGGCTATCTCACACACACACACACACACACACACACACACACACACACACACACACACACACACACACACTGATGTCTGTACTCCAAGATCCTTAAGCAGTCATATTTCATACCTAAACTGTGATTTTATATTTTTAAAATGAATCCCCTCCAGTAATGCACATTTTAGAGCTTTAAATGTGCTGTATTTAAGAACTGACCCTTCCAAGGCCCCATCCCCTTTTGCTCTGTGCTTCAATAACAGTCAATCAAACTTGGTGCCTTGGTGAACTGACACTTGATGGCAACAAAATCAGTGTGTGTATAGCTGGAAGAATGTGCAAATGTGTAAGGAATGTACAAAATTATTAGGAGGCATGATTGATGCCCTTAACCTAGTAACAAACAGAAAAGAAAAAAATGCCCTATCTGTTAAAATACATCTACAACAATATTTTCAAACATGAGCAGGAGCACATTCTTTCCAGAAAATGATCTCGGACATGTAGAAAGAACGAGTTGAATGATGCCAGAGACACCAGCCGGCAGTCCAATACACAGACACATGCTCAGACATGGGTCCATAAAAGGCATGGGATGCTCCCTGTGTTAGGGCTTGGCAGCTCTGAGAGGAATCTAATTACTCAGTCCTGTTCAGGTTTGTTAAGGATGTGCGACATCCAGACTCCTACTGTCGGCAGCTGTTAGTGCAAAATAAATGCAGAAGGGGAGTTTTTCCCCCACATGGTCCATCAAAATGTCTCTTCCTGCATGTTCTGCATACCATCAGTACAGGTTTCAATAACGAGAATTAGATTATTTGAAGGGGCAGAATGGATTACATCATATTTCACCAGAGGGACTGAAGTATTTATATTCAGATGTGATATAATGTTTTATTATGATTTTAAAAATATACAAAATAAATAAAGATTTCTCTGCTGAAAAAAATGTGATGCATTCATGTCCCCAACGGGGTCAGGGAAGGCTTTGAGTGCGCACTCATCAGCAACGTCGAGCCACTTTATGGCCACTATGTCCATCAGTCCATTCTTTCACACACACAATAAATATGAGACCCAGGAAACTGGTGACCCGGCTGGGATGAAATGTCAACATCTCAAGAATGGATTTAGTCGGCTCCCAGCTGTTTCCCATGGCAAATCTTTGCTACTGTGTGGAGGAATTTGAGGAATATAATGACGGAATGCCAGAATCACCAGAATAAACCCAGTGACCAAAAGTACAATAGAGACCCCTGGAAAATGAGTCAAACAGAAGACAGCCCTGCAATGTATGCTACATGTTGGCTTTCCGTTAATGAACTTCTACTGAACAAGAAGAAGTCTTATAGGATGTTGTTTAGCACCAAATCCAATTCTTTGCACTTGAATAATTGGTCGATTAATTTCTTAAATGGGACACCACTTGAGAAAGTGGAGGAATTTAAATATTTGGGTATCTGGCTTGACTCTAAACTTTCCTTTAAGACCCATATTGATTCAGTCGTAAAGAAAATGAATTGCAGCCTGAGAACTGTCAACTGTTTTACCCTACAGGTCAGGAAAAGAATTGTTTCTCAGTTAATATTACCAATACTAGACTATGCAGATATTGTCTATCAGAATACTTCTGAAACAAATCTTCGTCCTCTTACTGTAGCTTACAATAGTCTCTGTAGATTTGTTTTGAGATGTCCTTACAGAACCCATCACTGTTTTATGTATGAATCTCTAAACTGGTTAACACCTAACTCCAGAAGACATTTTCATTGGTTGCAATTTATATTTAAATGTATTTTTTTTTAACTATCCTTCCTACCTAAAACAATTACTAATTCCATATAGATCATCACATAATCTAAGGCATACTGACCATCCTTATTTTCTTGTTCCTAGAATTTTTAAGGAAACCGGGCGACGTGCCTTTAAATTTAAAGCTCCTTCTGATTGGAACAATTTGCCCGGCTCACTTAGATCCATCACCTCATTTCATTTCTACATCTATTTTCATTTATCTTAAAACAACCTGCTCCTGTTTCTGATTATATTTGAGATATGAAAGTAATCCATTTCTAAAGTGTAGATGCATGTTAATTTATCTGCAC
>OMLP01017670.1:6868-31572 GCA_900302685.1 Spondyliosoma cantharus | reverse complement strand
CCAAGATACGGCGACGTCGACGTACTGTCCAGCGCTCATTGAGGTGTCTACGTCTATGTCATGCCCACTGTGCCACTGGTCAGGACCAGTATCTCTAGCGCCCCTAGTGGTTGTGACCACTGGTCCGTGCCAGAGACCATGGTCCCTGGACAGACCACGGAATCGGCTACAACCCCTGCTGCAGTTGTGGGTGATGGTCGTAAAGTGAAAGTAAGTAATTTGGATGTGTTGCCGCCCCTCGCAAAACTTTCTTCTTGCAGCTCCTGCAGACAGGGCTGCCATCCTCGACCAGCTGTCCCTGAGCATTCTTATAATAACCAGAATACACCCAGACTTCAGATTTGATTACTATCACGTCCTCCCTCTGCCATGTCTTCTTCACTGCATAACAAGTGCACGTTGTAAGCTGCGCATGCGCCGCGAGTTTTCACACCGTGGTTATCGACCGCGGCGGTTACCATGGTAATTAAAACTTAAAAGGTAACCTTCGCCATCGGGAATTTTACCATGGTTTACCGTGACACCGGTAACCGTTGCATCCCTACATGTGGTCAGTTCTAATTGGACACTTGAATGCTGGGTTTGGGAGAATACCCTCCAAGTTGGTCCTGGAAAAGGGTCCTACAGATAATAAGGTATAGTTATTGGGCCAGTTTTGCTGGCGCTTATGATTGTCATATGCTGTGTTCTCCCCTCATCCAGGTCCTCATCAAACGAGCAATGAAGCTCACGACAGGACAATTCTCATTATTGGTGGGGATAACGAGGGATCCAATTTATAACAATCTAGACTACGAGATCCCTGATAATGAGTTTTTGGACAGTACTTATGATCATATGAAGTAAACTTGCTTGTGAGATAATCCCACTGTCATCATCTGTCAAAACCTTTTCACTACACATTAACCCTGTGTAAAGATTCATGTCCACCACTATTGTCATAAACATGTAACTGAACAAACAATATTGGCCTATCCTGAGATATATGATAAGATATTTGCTTTTGTGTCAACTAGATAAAATGAAGCATGGCTGAAAATATTGGAAACAACTGGAGAAATACTCACCCATACTACTCACAACCACCCTACCAACATGAGCAGCCCATCGCGTAGCAAGCCCTTTATACTGCATACCAAGGCGGCCAGCCCTTTATGCATCCAACTAACTCCCAGTGTAAGTTCAGGCTATACAGGGAGTCGTTTTTCCATGTAGTCTAGATGGGCTAACAGGGAGGGTCAGTGGTTCCAAAGCCCCTGATGAACCAGCCGGCTGGCTTCCTACCACCACCAGCCTAGCTGCCAATCCTGCCGCCTTCATAACAAAAGGCTCCCTATCCATTCATCCCTGGCGGTCCATCCAGTCCAGCAACCTTGCCCCAACCTGGACCGAGCTCAATGTACCCCCAGTGATTTGGCCTCCACGCACCTCTTACTTGGCCCATCTGCTTCAGGATCCAGGACAGAGATATCATCCAGGGGACTCCTATGGTTTGTCCACAAGGGTTTCCTCCATTGTCAGATGAGACCTCATTATCAGACGTTGTGATGACAATGGGAATATCTGCCCAGCTGTCCGCTATGAGAGTGCCCAGCTGTACAATGTGGGGGAGAGCCTGTGATTAATCATACTAACCACAAGTTCTTACGGTACGCTAAGAATTTAATCATATACTAGCCACACCTTTTATACTATTGGCTAATGTACGAAGCTAATGGAGTCGGGCGCTGGGTGTGCTAGAAAGGTCAACCAATAAGAAGGGCCATAGACAAATCAGGTGATGTCTTCCACCATTGGAATTTGATCCTTAGGGGCGGGATTTTAAGAAATAGGTTGAGACTCTTCAGGCCCCACTAGCATAAAATTAAGAGCACAGAAGAGACCTAACTCAATGCTTAATGCTGTTTCTGGCTTGTATAACCCAATAAACTAATTTGTACCAGTCTCGGTACATCTCCAGTGATCTTCTTTGAGACTCCAGCCAAGACTACTATTTGGGGAAAATGTTGGACCAAGTACCAGGACCCATTTGGCCCATTCCCTCTTGGGACACAACACCTGCTGCTGTCTACCGAGGGATACAGAAGTATCCACTGCCATACCACCAGACTATAGGGCAGCTTCTTCCTTCAGGTTTAAGACTACTCAATTAATCCTCCGCACGCACTGCAGTCACTCACCAGGTATGGCATGTGCTATGTACAAAGGCTGAGTCCTTACTGAAGCGGTTACTGCATGTCATCATCTTTCTCTCCCAGTCACTATCTCTATCTGTCACGCTCCAGCCCAGGACCCGCCCCCCCTTAGTCGGTGAACCGGCTGGCCTGCATGATCCACGCCAGGTTTTTCCCTCTGCCCTGCCTACTGGTTGACTGACAGGTGAGGCATCCAATCACCAGGGCCTGCTGCTCCACACCTGAGTCGACTCGTCAGCCTTGGCTTTAAAGCCAAACCAGGACTAACAGTCTTCATCAGATTATTGCGTCTGTTTTCTGGAACCCTGTACTTCTTGGATTTTTCTACCTTCTGACCAAAGCCAGCTTTTTTGACCGTGATTTTGCCTGACGGTTCTGGATACCTTTGCCCTGTCTGCCAACCCATTGCCAACCCTGTTTCCTGTTCAACCATGTGAATCTAGCCAAGCCCCACTGTACTGCTGCCTGTGTTCTGCCTGCCTGCCCGTGCACCGACCTCTGTCTGTTTTTTGACTCCTGGATTTTGCCTAAGAGTTTATGGACTCTCTTGTTTGATCTTTTTCCCTTTGTGGCCTATGCCTGGCCTGAACTGCCTTTTTGTTTTGTGAATTTTCATTAAAATATCCTAACCATCATTCTGCTCCCGAGTCTGCTTCTGGGTCCACAAACTTTTCCGGCCTCACTGGCCCTGACACTATCGCTATGAATAAAGCGTAAATGTTGAAAAATTTTTTTTTAATGAAAAAATCTCCAAAATTGGTGTTATGTTTTAATATCAGCGGTAGTTGTTGTCAAGGCAGTCTTATTGTCACATTCAAAGCATTTGATTGGTAAGAAATTAGAGCAAGCTGTTTCTATGGCAATAACCCTGACCCTCGAACACACACACATACAAATTGAATCTTTAGACCTGCGACATATCTACCCTAGTGTGCTAAAAAAATATCTGGTAGATTTGATAGCCTTAATATGACTCCGTTATCACAGGTCTTCACAAGAACACAGCTTAAATGAGTGGAAAGTGATAATAATGCACTCATGGAGATGACAATGACAACACATGGCCATTCAATCACAACACCACCCATCAGAAATGCATGACCATGATGAACCACAAGCAATCCAAGTCCATTTATAGCTCACACAGCGGCATGCTGAAAGGACCCCTGCTCAGTGAACAGGTAATGTGTGGTTTTGACCTACCATAGAATAGGTTGTTCATGCTATATTCTAAAACAGAGACAGCCTCAATTGTTCCTGTTTTACCAGAGGAACAGCTCTTGAAAGGACTGACTCATATGATGCAGTTACAATAACTGTTTCAGTGCTGCACTTCACATCCACTCATACCACGGTACATTAAGTGACAGGTCTGATGTACTGTTATATAGAACTGATGTGGAGGGGGTAAGGGGGTTGACAGTGGTCTGAGTTCCACATTTTTGTTTAGAAAATGAATTCACAACAGGAACACAAGTAATGGAAAACTACAGAGCGTAGTTTTAGCATCATGACATACATGTATCATACATCAGAGAGACCAGGCACTTTTAACCATACACCTTCGTGATATCTTTGGTCTCGTACTGTGAACAGTTCTCTCAACGTGATTGTGAAGTTAATTTGTGGTCTTGCAAATTGTCTGGTTAATTGAATAGCCCTGCTGCTTATTATGCCCCCTGGCACTATATTGTCTTGGCTCAACAAAGCCAGGTTGCTGAAAATGACTCATTTGTTAATTATAACTAGTAAGGATCATACATCCTATATATCACTGTGAATATATTATCTCCTATCTTTATATAGCTTTTAGTTATATTAGTTATATATTTTTCTCTGTGTTCTGTCTCATATGTCATCGACACATCTGGGTTTGACTCCATGACTGAGAAATTATTCACCGTAATCTCTACATTTATTTCTCATGTAGAATGTAATGGATGATAGATAAAAACATCTTTGATGATCAACAACTATAGAACAAGATGAACCGAATCACTTTTGGGTACACAACTGGCGATTGCTCTGCATATGTGAAACTGGCAAACCTGTTTATTTCTGTTGTGATTTTCAGAGGTAACTGTAACGTCAAATGACAATGGCATGTTTTCTTTTGCTGGTTTTAAAGGCTGCATTATGGTAAAGTGATTTGCCAATTATTCATATCACCATTACAGATGATTATTGATCAGAAATCTCATTGTGTTAGTAATCTGTGAAAGTGCCAATTTCCTATTTGGGCAAAAATATCGTGTTGTGTGATTTTGGCAAATAAGTGTTTTAGAAAGACATATATCTCGTTATATATCATATATCGCAATATGGCCTAAAATATTGGGACATTATTTTATTATTATTTTTTTATCCACACCAACAAAAAGAAAAGAAAAAAAGAAGATGATTTACATTAGAATACTAGCAACATATTCATTTACATTGATTTACTCTCAAATTCAGAATCAAATTCTGTATTTACACTGATTTAAGTAATTTACCAGAAGCACATTTGTAGTTATCATGCTGTAATTTCTATAGTAAATTACCCAACTGTGTGAATTTACTGTATGTGTAGTAAAACAATGGAAAACATAACAACTTACTTGCTGGATGAGGTTTGCAATAAATGAATTATTACATTTGACATACATAAATAAATCGTATACAATATCTTATGAGATGTGAGTATAGAGAAATGTGATAGATATAAATAAATTATACATAGACACAGAGACATGACAGAAATGGAGAGACAACAGAAACAGAATGTCATTGATACTGATCCATACATTGTGTTAAGATGACATATAATATAATATATTTTAGCATTGCGCAAAAAATGTAAAACAAAATAGACAACATACCAACATGGCAGCAATGTTAATAGTTCAATTAAACCTGAAAGCTTGATTGCATGATTTTTCAACCAGCTATGATTAAATAATGGAGGCAAAAATGTTACGAGTGATGAAACAAACAGATTCGTTAGGATTAGCAACAGCCAAGGCATCCTTTCTAGCGCATCTTAGGGAGGAGAAAGAAGATACAATGTCAACATTACCTTCACAAAGACAGTAGCTTGAAGAGGCAATATACTGATATAACATTTGAATCACTATTTAATAAAGTTTATACCTTAGTTAGCATGATGATAACTGATAACCTCGACCACTTAATATCCCACAACGCGTCTATAAATTTGAAATTGACAGTAGAAGACACAGCGGATGTGGGTCAAAGATCCAAACAACTGAATTCCACTAGAATATATTTCTGCTCACAGCAATGTACTACTGGCCCACAATGACTTTTTCCAATCGTTTACATTGTGACAGAAGCATCTGTAAAACACTGGACACATTTTTAACAACTGATAACATTTAGGAAAGTCCAGACGATTGAATTATTTTATGCCCATTCAAGATGAACCTGACCTGTTTAGCCAGCAGAAGCCTCTTGTGTGGGCCCCACAATGTGGAAGCCATGAGGAAGATCCAGGTACCTTTGCACCCAGTAATTAACCTTTTTGGGCTTCATGCGCCACTGACCAGCTTTCATAGGAATAAACGGTGCTCCGCTCTCTGACTAAATTTCCCTAATTAGAGCCATGATTAAATCAGCCAGCTCACTGTAGAGCCAGTTTTACACTAATTCATTACAGTGTGTCCCATTCATTCACAACATTAAAAATGAAGCATAATAAGCAAAGCAGTTTCCACAGGCAGATTTGGGTTTGATTGGCACATTTTTGGGGTTTTAGGTCCATTTGTTCAGTTTGTAGTGATTCATAGTTTTACACAGACTTTCAAGGCTGGCCATGTTTACTTGTCGAAGAAAAGGAGAAAGAATAGTCCCTGTAGTCCTGTAAGTTTTTCTCTTCGACAGTCATTACTGATTTAATTGTGTATATCTCTATGTACTTAGTTCAGCAACAGTGGACATGAAAAGATAATGAGATGGTTAACTATGAATGCATGTCTGCCACACATCTGCAGTCATCTAGATCTCCCTTTTCTCATTTTTTGCTCCCACTTGTCTCTTTTCTGTCTCTCATGGTAGCAACTCGCACTATAGACTCACCTTGGTGGTTGCCAGACGGCTAGTTAATTTTTCATATTCAGTCTATGGTACTACATAGGAGTGGAGAAATCCTGACAGCGGAGCTCACGTGGGTGGGTATGTCAATCCGTGGAGATGGAAGCATCGATTAATGGACGAAGGAAGTGCAAACAATTACAGTTTGGGTGGTGCAGACAGGGTGGCACTGAACTCTGAACACCTCAGTGCAAGTAAGAGTGAAGGATGGAGGATTCAACTTGCAATCCCAGGTATCAGCCTGAGGAAATTGTAGAGGGAGTCTGGACTGACTGCTCCGCTTTAATGACCAGAATATTTTACATCTAAAATACTCCAGCATGCATTTGAATGAAAGAAATGCTTAATAGAGGCCAGTGTTCAGGTGCACATGCCATAGCTAGGTATACAGACGGACTCACCCTGTGCATGACAATGGCTTTGCTTCTTTTGAGGAAAATTAACAATTTAATGTTGTGTGCATGAAAGCAATTGATGGATTACAGGCGTGTTCAATCAGGAAATGACCTTTGAAAAACAAACTTCTTTTAACCACACTGTTTTGCTGGTGCCAACACCAGTCTGTTGTGATAGCGGTGGAAATGGAGGATGGTGGAGATTTACCGAGACCTTGATAGCAAGACTGCCTGTGTCTTTCTTCTACTCATCCTCTTGACAAGCAGAGAGGGATGTATGGAAACAGATTTAAGTGTCTGTGGGATAGAAAACCTTGAGAGACATCGTCCAGCTGCTCCCGCAACACCTTTTTGTGTAGAGGGAAAGCGCAGCAGATGAGGCAGTTTGAGCAACAGTGTAGATAACATTTTAACCAGCACATCATTATGAAGGGGTTGAAAACTATGTATAATGTATGTGGAAGTGCTGCTTCAGAAGAAATGATCTGATCGTTTTGTGGTTGAATTTGCCAGCAAACACTGTTGCGATGTCTGAAGGTTGTTTGAATATCTTGAGAATGGTAAGAAAATAGCTTTAATGCCCCAGATGTTACTTTGGATGTCTCTTTGCTATTACTGTACACTTGCACATGGGTGATTCGATAAAAAGTCCTGCCATGCTTTCGCACTGTTCCATCAAAAAGATGTTCCACAATGTGCCGACAAAGGCAGCAAAGACGTGATCAAACTAGTGCACATGGACGTGAACAATGTATTGTTAGTAGGGAAATGGTGTTGGTGAGTAAGACTGAACGTAAGCATGCCTTTTTGTTGTTCACAAGAAAGCTTCATATGATACCTTCAACAGCTTGCTATTCTGCAACGGTTTATGCATAATGCACATCCTGCAGCATAAAAGATCCAGTATGTAATTTTTAAGGGGGATTCAAGAGGACCTCTAGGCAGAATTGAACTATAATATTAAAAAGTATGTTTTTCATCAGTTTATATCACCTGAAAGAATTGTGTTTTGTTTTGATTTGTTTTTGTTGTTTTTGTTGTTTTTTTTTTTACCACACAATGAACCCTTTTAATCTACATTGAAAACAGGTCCACCATTTCACACCAACATTTTGCTATGATAGTTTGGAAGGGCCTTGTTCTACAGTGGGCCTTCTGTTTTGTTTTTTTTGTTGCCATTTTTGAATATCCCTTGGTGTCACAATTACAAGTCTCAAATGCTGCGATTCCTCTTTAGAAACATCCAGCGGTGTAACTATTACAATGTTTGAACTGCGGTTAATGGCTTGGTGTGGTATGTAATGTGAACCTGATATGTGGTTTTCAGTTACATTTACTGCCAACATTTTAACCTGACCACTCTGCTGCGCTAGATGTGGCTATATCCTACATGTTTGACCTTTAAACATCCTTCACATCCAGATGAACAGCTTAATATAGCCTACCCTATATATATCTATAATGGTCAACCTGACTCCTCGATCTCACATTTGCACTTGCAAGATAATGAAAGAGGAAAATAAATAATTAATATTTGGTGTACGTATATATTTGTATCAGTCATACATGACAGCTGCTGACTATCCCTGTTTTAGTTTCAGTTTTATTTATTTTGCACAATTTAAAAAAAAAATACACAAAGAATGACAAAGAATACAAAAAAAACAGAGGCTAGAATTACTCAATAACAGAATATATTGGGTAGAAACAAACTCTCACAGGATTATGTCTGTTTTCTTGTGCTTGTTTCAAACTCCATGGTGATACAACTCTATGCAGACAACTCTCATCTCTCGTTAGCGTGTTCTCTCGAGCCCAGATGATGCTCCGCTCGTGTCAAACATCTATGAGACAAATTAATGAAGGAGTCCAGTTGTGTTACTCAATTATAAATCCTCAGTATTTCTTATTATCCCAAGATGATGCTCAGGTTACCTGTAAAGCTGTTAAAAACCCAATGGTATTGCATTTTCTCATAATTAACAGAATAATCGGAATAAAATAAATATGAGGTAGTGTCTGCACGAATATTTGTTCAATATGTGGAGAGGACATTCCTTTAAAATGTCTGCTCTCCACCAGTTTGAAACTTATCATACATGTACTTTTCAGAAAAAGTGAAATAGATTTGTTTAATTATTCCATTTATTTATTGATTGAATATTTATTTTTTTCATTTTCTGGGTGCAAACAAAACTGTAGTGACTTCACATTTAAAACAAGGATACAAACGGGAATAAAATATACTAGAACAGACATTTCTCAACCAGGAAAAATTGGGTCTGAACAGAATTACATCACCTTACAAGTTTCCAGATCAAAGAAGATAGTTGAACTAGGATTGTGCTGTTTGTAAAGGTAATAATCAAGGTCCCAATAGAGAGTGAAGTCACTAAAAGCACCTACGGCAATAATGAGATGCAAATAAAAATCCAACAGCCCGTTCTCCTACCATTCCTCAGTCTGTGAGCTCCAGCAGCTGTGGCACTACAAAGGTAGAGAAACAGACCTGAGTTAAATGGCTATCATCTCGCCGCTCTAGCAATAAACAGCCGATGTAAATGCTAATCAGCGCTCTGCCTGACACAAAAAGATAGAGCAGCTGTTGTTTTACAGAGCTAGTACAGAACAGAAATGTTGATGATGCTGCGTAGTCTCAGACCTCGTCCCACAGACACCGTCTCTCCCACTGCGATAGTTGTGAGGATAATCAGCTGCTTACAACAGACAACAGACAGGTTAATTACCACACAACAAACCTGAAATACACAGAAGACAAACCATGGTGTGGTATTAAATGGCAAGTGACAGTTTTTAGATCCAATTTGAATTGTGCCATAAATGACTCATATGATGTTGGTCAATCTAAAAGATCATTTTTAACTTGAGAAAGTTGCAGTTTGTCATAACCAATCAAGTATAAGGCTGTAAAAATAATTACAAAACTATAAAGTGCCGTAAGTGATGTCAACTAATGTAACACTCACCAAAACCCTGAAATGAAACATACGGCATATTAGCTAGCTCACAGAACTGACTCGCTGTCCATTTAAATAATTGCAGCTGTCAATACGGCCACATTTATTGCGATTTTGACCTTTTTTTGTTCTTTTTGCTGTGCTGAAGTGACAGCCATGTTAGTGTTGGTGACAAAATTGAGAAATATGCTGTAGTTCACTGAAGGTTTTTCTTTTACAAAACTAAATGGTATTTTACTATCTTTAGAACAAATTGTGACTTTCTTGACATGAGAAGGATTTATGAGAACTGCTTTCCTACAAACAATTTCACTCTATGAGCTGAGGGGTGTTCAGTTGGTTACATACTGCACTGACTCCTACACACAGGGCTTTAACTGGTAACTTTGTGTTTTTGGTGAAAATATTTTATGTTTATTAGTTTCAGCCCTTTTTCTGTACCTGTGATGCAATACAAAGGTCAGTGTAATGGTCCTAATGTATGACGCCCACTTTCACCAAGGCAAAATGCGAAACCTTTTAGATTGACAAACATCATGTACACATTTAAAACGGGATCAAAACATTTTTTGTCTTTCTTTGTTGACTACCATACAAATTCTACTGAAATAAGGTCCCATGGGGCAAACCAGAAGAGGCGTGACTTCGGCATTTTATGACCAGCCCTGCACACCCGCTTTCTGCCTGACCTCTAAATGTCCTCAAGTTTCAAAGCTTTTGACATAATGCCCCATCTCTTAATGATTTGTCATAATTGTGACAGCAATATCTCAAACTACTTAAAGACCAACAGCCCAAGTGAAAATTGGAAAAAGTGAAAAAAGACAGAGAAAGAAAACAGGCCCAAAATGTGCCAAAAAGCCTTTCTGGACAGCAAAGCTTGGCTTTTAGAGTGTCTCACAGTTTGTAAACTCCTAGATTTAGAGCAAGTAATGGAAAGAAAATGAATGGTCTGAGTGGATGGATGTGATGGGGGTGAAAAGCAGGAGTGTGTGTATGTGAGTGATTGAGAGACTGAGATTACATGGCTCAAATCAAAATACACCCAAAAGTACAAGTCCTCCATCATCTCTCAAAAGCTGAAAGTTGAAATTCTTACAAGATCAAAGTGTAAACTTTTGATAAGAATGTGTTTTTTTGAGGCAGATTTGAAGGAATCCTGGTGTGGCCACTGACTTCTTTATTTTATTTTTTCCTTTTTCTACACAGATTCCTTGGGAATAGGAAGACTTGACACTTTCAACACAGACGCTTCTGCCAACATTTGAGAATGTCTTCAAAATAGGGATGTCAAATAAATTGGATCAAACAAGTCTTCCTTTTTCCGTTGCATCTTCAAACCGCAAGAGGCATGCCTTCATTGCCTCCGTGTAGATTCCGTGAGTGTGTCAACCCTGTGCATGAAAAATCTCTTATCACTAGTGTACAAAAGGCTGCTTCTGAAGGGATGCTGGTGGTGGTATACTTCTCTGGTCTCTGCTGTATTCCTTTTCCCCCAGCGGAGTACGCCGTCTGTCTAGCGGCTGTCTTCTTCTCTGTCACGAAGCTCGCGTTGGGTGGAGTGACGCCGAAGGCTTGTTTACAGTTGCCCCGTGGGGGGAACGTGATGTGAAATAAGAGCTGGCTGAGCTGTAACAGGGGCTAAGGAGGGATCACGCTTGGATGTGACTGCACTATAGTTTAAAACCTTAAATCCCGGGGGAGAAGTGCAGAGTCAGCGCCGCAGTCTTGTAAAGTCTGCAGGTCTTGCTCTCGCAATGCAAAGTTTACTTGTAGGAACACAGCGGCGTAATGCAACCCCTGGTGAAGCTTAAGTGGGTGCTCCTGGTTCACCACAAAAGGTTTACAGCCAAGTGAGTTACTGTATCCAGTTAACACATCTCGGCCGCAATCATTGTGCATTAATGACACGGCAGCCGTCAACCTCCATCGGCTTTGGTTAACATGAAAACAGCTCTTCTCTATTCAGCCATAAAACCTCTAGCAGCCACTGAGAGCGCATCATTGGACAGCGGGAAGGCAAAGGGGTCAAAGTCCAGACACTCACTGTGTCCATTCATTGTTTCTCTATGAATGTGATATCCCAACATAGACATACAAACAAAGGCCATTTCTTTCTTTCATGGGGACCACAGATTTCTTTGAAAACGTCCTTCACGAGAGGAATGCAATTCCCTCCTAATGTGAAACATTTACAAAAACCTCCCTGAATGTGGTACACTGATGTATTGTGAGCCTTTGTGTATGAGGATCATCATATGAATACAATGAATACAAATTAAAGGAGCATATATGCATCAACTTTGTACTGCGTGCATCAGGGACAGTCCAGGATGTACAGGGTTTTGAAGTTTCCAATGTCAGCGTGTGCGTCGTACTTCCTCAATTGAGTTGCTTTGCTGCAATTTTGTTTTATGAAACCACTTGTAATGTAAATATCCAGTGTGTAGTATTAAGGGGGATCTATTAGCAGAAACTGAGTATAATTTTCCTTTTTATGTACTCATGTTCTTTCGTGTATAATCACCTGAACCTAAGAACCACTGTGTTTTCAGTACCGTGGAATGAGCCTTTTATATCTACAGGTCCTAAAGAGGGCTTTAAGCTTTTTTGGCACTTTTAGTGGCCACCGGTGAGGAGGGTAAGATGAGGGGTCTTAAGCAAAGAGAAAAACAGTGCAGCACAAGGATCCTTGCTAGTTTCTGACCACCACAGATGTAATTTTCATGCCCAACACCCATATTGTATAAGTAGCAGCTGTAATTGTGCCCATCTGTGCTCCCATAGGCGTTGGTGCATTGCTATCTTGAGGCAGCAGAAAGCGTTTGTGACGTCGTCCAACTAAAACCTGATCTAAATGAATGGAGCAATACTTTTCCCGCAATTTAAAGAGTGCATTATTTGGATAGTAAGATGCGCCTTAATAGGCGGGTTCAAACCATGTATACACTCTGCTTTAATGATTACAGAGATTGCTTTCAGTGATTTTAAATGTTTACTTGTGCACAGTCATGTCACTGCAGCAATTATAGTGGCACATTTTATTTTCAGAAATAAGTATTGTTAAAACAGCTCTGATGGAGCTCAGGATTTATGAGAAGAGCGTTCCTCCAAACAATTTCACTCTATGAACTGAGGGGTGTTCCTATGGTTGCATTCTGCAACCTCACCTCTGGATTCCACTGAATCCTACACACCGAACTTTTAACTGGTAACTTTGTGTTTTTGGTGAAAATATTTTACAGCCCCCTTTCTGTACCTGTGATGCAATACAAAGGACAGCTTGATGGTCTTAATGTATGATGCCCACTTTCACCAGGAAGAAATGTATGACATGAATATTCCTGTGCTGTGTGCAGAAAAAGCACTCAGGATGTGCAGCTCCACTAGCGTGGGAGCTTCTGATTTTGCCTATTTTATGTAATTAAACAAACCAACAAATGGTGTTCTGTAATGGTGGTTGTTAAAAACATTGCCTCTCCAGATATTAAACACATTTACATTAGCTGGGCTTCTGGTAATTGCTCCAGAAATTGCATAAATGAAGCCCCATTATTTCTGCATTCACAGTACACAAAAAACACACAGGCTGATATCCGTGAAAAGAATCGTGACTCATGACAGGAAAGCTGGAAGATGCATATTGTATAAACATACTGTTTATTTAGATGGGAAATAAATCATGTTAGAGATTATTTACTCAAGCACTGTATTTATACAAGTACATGTTGAACTTCTTTTTATTTTAGTTATTTTGTACTTCTTCTCCTCTAGATTTTAGAATGTAATATACTTTTAACTCCACCACATTTATCGAACAATTCCAGATTAACAGTTTTCATCTAAAGCACAACTGTAATCGGCTTATAAAATGGGATACGTTATAGATTAAACTACTCAACAGCGCTGTAAAGTAGCTGAAATGAGCTCCATCTTGACCGACTATGTTTAAATGCTCAGTTCACATTCAATATCATTTTTAATATAATCCAATAATCCCAAACATAAATAACATCCTTAACATTCATCTTAGTTTAGGGCGTTAGCATGCTGACATGTGCTAACCAGCAGTAAACACAGCTGAGTACAGCTGAAGCTGATGGGAAGGTCTTTGGCTTTGTGTGTATTTAGTCGTAAACCAAAGTCCAGGATAACTTCACATTTTGAGCTTCATGATGCTACGTGATAAAAACTCGGATCAGGCAGATGGATTACGTTTGGAGCCATCACGTCCAAGTGCTGGAACGATTCCTTGTTTTGCATTATATCTAACTTGTTTGAATAAATTCTTGAAAAGGATAATTGCCTTTCCTTTACACTTCCAGCATAAACACCCAAACCATTATAGTTCTTACACTTTACATGTTGCACAACTGAATTAGGCAACTCTCTTGTTTATTGACGTTTTTGAAACACAGGTAAATAATTAACACTACAAAAAAAGTGAACCGTTACGATGTAGACAATATACAGTGCAATTAACATAACAACTACATACGAGAAGGACGTCCAGAGGTTTCTTGACTAATTTTAAACACAGGTCAGTGTTGACAAACAGGTCAGGCTGCTGATGTCAGTGCTGTTGCAGTCTTCTACTATTTTGGCAGTGATTGTCCTGTAGAAAGAAGTAGCGCAATTACATATCTGACAGTAAATACAGATTTTCAAGGGCCTTGAAATATCATATTACTTTACAACATTACTTGTCCAACTCCTTGACTGACAAGTCATTATCTCTGCAAAAATGATAATAATTACAGAAACTAGATAAGGATGGAGAACTAAATGTGTTTACAGGACATAAAGTTACATCTGAATGTGTTTATGGGACATTACATTTTATTGATTTGTCTCAAAGACAACACAGGACTGTTGCTATGTAAAAAAAAAAGAAAAGTAATAATAGAAGTCTGGTGTTAGATTGGTGATGGGGAAACAAATGTGATAGGTAGCAAGCCCTTATTTGAAGGGAGTGGTAAGAACATTTTAAGTAGCAATTATGTTCAGTGTTTCCCACATTCTACTGTGTTCAGCTGACAGTCAGGCCATGAATTGAAAAGCAAAGTGTAAATATTTTATTTTGTTAAAAAATGTCTTACTACAATGTAATTGTCTCTAGCAGTAGTCTAACACTTGACTGCTGAGACCAGTACTTGAAGCATTTTCCTGCCGCAGCTAATGAAATGATGCCCTTCATTTTTGTTTTGTGTCCCTGCTAAGGAGCACATTCATGCACATGAAGCAAACCAACATGATATGAAAGAATTACATGAATAACAGTGGCCTGATCCGTGTTGCTGTCAGCATCCAGTTGCACTCACCTGTCAGAGAGAGTCTGCATAAATAGTGTAAACATCAGGGCATGGTTCTGTCGCGAACCGTCAATTAGAAGGTTGGAAGTTAATGCGTCCCTATCATAACTATAGCGCACAGAAATAGGCTACATCATTTGTAAAAACGTCCAGTTCAAAGTCTACATGAATGAACATCACATAAATCTGCGTACAACTACAATGCAAATCATATTCACAAATATCTCCCCATGACCTCCGAACAGTGGACTTGGCCTTTCACACGTACACGTGGCAAACAAGAATTGTCCGCCTCCCACACACAGCTCGTCTGGCTAATGTCCAAACAGCCCAGGGTGGCAGTGCATGTGTGAACACCAGTGATGCCTCTAATCTGACCACTTTTTTCAGTAACGAGTGATCTAGCGCGTTAATATTTCCAAACCAGTGATCAGATTAATGCTACGTAGTCAAGTCACATTGCGTTACTATTATTTCTGTCATTTTCAACTTTATTGTCATTGCAATGCAATTCAGTCTAACCAGAGTGCAAGTGCAGTGTATATATATATTTTACCTATGAATGATACGGGAAAGCTAAGGTATGGAGTATTAACAGTAATACACTTTAACTGCACTTTAACACGAAACATAAACTCCGTCACAATAAACCAAAGGATTACAACGACCCTATTACAAAGGGGAAAAAAATTATGGAAAACTAACAGCATTTTAACTGACATACAAGCAGGAAAGACACCTGTAAAATAACACCTGAACCTAGGCCTAACGTTAATTTTCCAAACGTCCCTGATGAATTTAAGGTGGAGTAACATTAATTTACGTCGACTCAGCTATTTATTGATTTTTAAACAATGCTGCTATCGTCCAAGGTAAGCTAGCAAGTTAACACTCTGCTCCAACAACGTAACTACGATCAATAACTGTGACTGTACCTCTATCTTTTCGCCCAGGGCGTCATGAAAGCTAGGACCGCCACTGATTTTAGAAATGAGGCTCTTGGTCTCATGATGATATAGATTTCACATGTTTTCTGTTAAATACTGGCTTTTTAAATGATAGCCACTATAATTAAGGCTTTTTAATATTTCCACTGCTGTTCTGTATTTGGAGTGCCTGGATTGCCTCCCTGATTTTAAAGCTAAAAGGCTGCTATATCAGGGGGTTAAACCTTGTTGTCTGATGGGCCTAACAGGAATGAATCAAATTGGGCCTCCCCTATATTTTTAACATGACATGATATTTTTTGACATTCACAAATGAGATAGAGAGGAGCGTTTGGTAGGAAATGGGAGATTTAATGAACAATGGATGGAAGTGAAAAGTTCTGAGGGCCACATGGAGAGGAAAAGCTAAACTCTGCCAGGAATGCTACCCGTCACACCACGCTCCATCTCAGCTTCTGTAATCTTATTACTGTCAGACAGAGAAGGGGATTAAGATTGTATCCTCTTGCCAAATCAGTCTGCCTGATGTTAAAATGTGCCTTTCACTTTACTCCCTGCAGCGAAAGTTCATTCTTTAGCTTTTATCTTCTATCAAACATGCTGAGCTCCACTGCTCTGAAGAATGCCTGCATTTGTTTCTGCAGTGAGTCAATGAGCCATATATATTACACTTCCTACATGTATCACAACACAAGGTAGAAAAGAACAACCACATTTGTGCCTTTATGTTGAAATGTATGTGTCTCTGTGGATGCAGTTGTCTTTTTATAGTTGACATATTATAATGACAGCTAGTTAAAAAACTGCTGGAGCTTAGCACTAGCACTTCATGGAGTTGAGTGAATAAGAGGTTTAACAATTCAAGATGCTGTTGTCACACAGTCTGACTGGCTAAAGACAGTATTGTTTATATCTATGTTAAAAATACAAAACATTGCTTTGCTAAATGCTTATCAATAACATTTTTTTATTTTAAGTCTACACTTACATTTCATTTTTAATGTTCAGAATACATTCTTCACTGCTCTACAGGATCTTCAATATTTGTAATGCCACTAACATCTTAGATGAGAGCTTTGTAATGATTTCCTTGTATCTCTGAAGTACTGTACACTCCCTCCAGCAGTTTTCACTTCACCTACATTTCTATACCTTTTTTGCATTTTATACATTACTGCAATTGTATTTTTGTATTATTATTATCACGTAATTGATTGTAACAAAGCCTGTCTTGATGTTTGATTGCAGTGACTTATCTGAGCTCTCAAGTTTTATTCACCTTATGTCCCTTTTCAGTTTAATGCCCTTAGATACATTCACAGGAATAAATATGAATGACTCAGTCATCTCTTTAACTGGATCAACTTAAAGTTTGAGAAGACATCGTAGAGCAATGTCTTATAAAATCTCGACACACATTTACTACTTCGTCTGAGAAACACAGCAGTTTAAATATGGCACGGAGGGAAATACATAAGCAGTATAACAGCAGAGTTGCTGCTGCTCAGACACTTGCATGTTGATCATCTTTACTGCAGAAACAGATTTGACCTTGTAAGTATACTGGCTGTTACCATCTTGTTTTTTTAAGCCAGAAGCGACCATATTTGGACGAGAAGGTGGAGCTGGGGTGGACATCTTGATTGGATCTGATTAAGAACCTGTACACATGCTATGTTAGGGACTTATCACAAGGTAGCAACACCCTAAAGCATACCCTGCTTTATAGTCTATTTGAGACCATAATTTACTAAATAGACTTCATGCTGTATTGAAGAAGACTTGAAACTAGTGATCGAGACCATAAACTGGAAACTGTTTACTGAGGTAAAAACTCAAGTGAAAAGTAGGGTCATTTTCTCATAAGTTAATACACAATCTTACTTCCTTTTGAAACCAGTGGAGTCACCCCCTGTTTGCCATTGATAGAATGCAGGTTTAAGGCACCACATAATGTTTTTTTTCAGGCATAGTAGTTCTGGCTGTGTGCTCAGGAGCACTGACATGAGCGTTGCGCATTGAGGGAAAAAACGCTGCATGTGTGTCTTGTATCTATTACAACAATATTGTGACAACCACTGCTCTATGATTGACACGGCTCCTTCACAGTTTTCTTGCCCCTTCACAGTTTACCATCTGTTTGTTTTGTATCGACATTGGGACAGCAGAGCAAGGAGGATGTGGGTGATGGTATAATCCACACAAGACAGTGAATATCGCCCAGGCCAGGAAAAAGAAAAACTCGCAGAATCGGAGCAGCCGTGTTGTTCCTCATTGGGAACAATTAAAAAAAGATGCTGGTGCTCTGAGAAAACACACAATGTGCACACGGGCCCCAAGTCTTCACTTTTTCCAAATCCAGATGTGCCTGACAGTATTTCACTGTAGGTCAACAACATGGAAATCCCAGATCCCAAATCAAATGGTGATGCAATAAAAGCATACGCTATCAAAAAAAAACAAGACACTAAATAGATTTACTTATCGTAATTTTCACTGCACTGAATTGTAGGTAATTGTTCTCTCAAAAAATACTTTCTGCCAATCTGTGTTGACAAATACAGAACACCCGCTGGAGAAGGGTGTCTTGCCCAAAACGTTTGTGTGGCAAAATTAAAACAAATTAGTGATGTCCTTGATTTTTCTTTTTTCCATTCACAGCAAGAGGGATTTAGCACCCCGCATTCAAATGATATTTATTATGTGAGTTGTATCTTATTTCTATAATCTGTGCTGACAACAAATGAGCAATTTTCACAGGGAATGGGAAATGTTTGTACCAAACAAATAACATTTCTTGAAACTAATACTTGCAAAAAAATACATTCACATCTAAAATCTGTAACTTCCATGTAGCAAATCAATCATGTTCTTAGAACCAGACCCTTTGTGGTTGAGTAGTCATATTTTTAATGCAATTTAGTGTCAGAGGGCTTCCTGCTTCTTAGACTGCTGCATTGAAACCTTCGCCTCCCACTGAGTTTAAAACGTATTTACTAGGAAAACTGCTGCTTATGAACTGAATTTGATTCACCATGGGGCAGTGTGTATCTGTGTGTGCTGTGTCTCAGCCACGGTGAATACCAGAGAAAAATGTTGTATGAGAAAATGTTGACTTTTCCCTTTAAGGCAGAGGCTTCTGTTCACATTAAGAAAACATTAACAGCTGAAAGCTCTTATGTGGATGTCAGCTTTGGTGTACTTATTGTTGTTTTTTCTCAACAGAGCTCAGGTTATATGTTACATCTTAATGGATTCATTGTATGTATGCTTCGAGCAGTCCCTATAGATCATAGTCACATTACTACTCTACAACATACAGTATGAGTGGCTGGAGAGGGTTCAGATGGAGGGTGTTTATGCTCCTATGTGCTTCTTCTATAACATTGTGATTCCAGCTGCGATGCTGAGTGTTAAACTCATGCTTCAAGATCATATTGTTGAAAGAAGCCTTCTCTGTAGGTGGCAAACAAAAAAAATATATTTATATAGATGGCATGGAACATGAGGTCTCCATACATAGGGCCCAATAAAATCTGTTTTATTTTTCCCCAAATTCCGTTTTTTCCATTTTAATTTTTGGGAATCCTGTTTTTTTTTACCTTTTACTCTTATTTTGCTACCAAAAACAGTGTGTTTCTAATGTCTAACTATGTCTGACTAAAATGTACACAAATCAAATAGAAATTAACTAAAATTTATTGAGGTGACAAGCAACACATTTCCTCAATACTGTACCGTACAGTACCTTGAAGTGCATCAAAAACAGTTTGACTTCATCATGTCTTCATACAGTAATATATTTTGTGTTTTTATGGGTTTCATTTGCCTTTCATTGAATAAAGACATGATAAAGGCAGATCCAGTAAATGATTCCAAACCAAAATTGTTCTGAAAAATTAAGTATATTCAAAAAATGAGATGACCAACAAAATGAAAAATTATACTTGTGACGTTAGGTCAAGTTAACGTACTAACCAGCTAGCAGTGAAAACACCAACCGGAGAGTTCACTGTCCTCTGAGCTCCCAGCCCAGGCAGAGTCAGCTAAGAGGGCTGTGGCTAACGGGGGTAACTGGCTAACAGTAGCTACTGTTAGCAGCAGTTAGTAGTCACTCTGGTGACATGCCGATAATATGAATCAGACAGGTGGCTAAATCTCACGCATTACACCTTTAATTATGATTTCTCAGGTCTGCTTCTTTGCAAAACAACAGTTCACCTGACCTACAAGTCGTTCGGGAACTGCTCTGTACTAAGGGGTTAACGTCGAGTTTCTCAGTTTTTTCGCCGACGAAGACAGAGCCGCGGGCAGCCGCTTCGCCATGCTTACATTGTTTTGAAGGGGGAGGGGCTCGGCTCAGTCTGTGGAGGGGGCTTGTTGTGCCACACCAGATTTGCTTCCCTCCGTGCAATTTTCCCCAGACATACGTTCCTCTTCCACATGAAAACATAATTTCTGTGAAATTATGTCAAATTCTGTGATATTCCGCGTTAGAAAATAGATTCCATTTTAATCGGCCAATTCCGTAATTCCGTGATCGCGGAAATCATAGTGCCCTACATACAGAGGAAACCATATTTTTACTTATATTACTTACCCAAAATATAAACAACTGTTTACATTTTCTTGGGGTGGCTGTAGCTCAGGAGGTAGAGCGGGTCGTCTAGTAATTTGAAGGTCGCTGGTTCGAATACCGGCTCCTCCTAGCTGCATGTCATAGTGTCCTTGAGCAAGAACCCCAAATTCCTCCTGATGAGCAGTTGACACCTTGCATGGGAGCCTCTGCCATCAGTGTATGAATGGGTGAATCTGACAAGTGTTGTAAAGCGGCTTTGAACGGTCAGTAGACTGGAAAAGCGCTATAGAAATACGAGATCATTTACATTTCATTTCCATAAATTGTAACCATACGATCGTAGGAGCATTTCAGCAGCATTTTATTCTTTTGGCTGCAGCTTCCACATCAGAAAAAGGGCAAGCTTAGCTTTATTTTGTTTTTCGTATATGAAAGTTGTTTCATAATAATTTTTAATTTACTGGCAGATAATTGTACCAGTTACAAGAAAATTAAATTGGCTTAAAGAGATAGTATTCTTATTTATGAAATAAAATGATAGGGCTGCAATGCCCTTTATAGGAAAATCTAATTTTATTTTACATCCAATGAACTAATCTCGACTGCAAGCTCAGCTTTTATGATGTAGGCATTCTGTTTTATACTGTACAGATGCTCCAGCAGAATTCAGTTTTAATGTGTAATTTAACAGGCAAGGTGAGGCATTTTTTCACATCAAGTTCATTTTACATGGTGACAGTTGGAAGTGCTTTAGAAATTGCATAAAATAATTTTGACAACATTAAAACAACTTATAATAAAAATTCAAACCATATAATTAGAAAATGGCTAAATCAAAAATTTATAGAATTTAGTTTCAAGGGTAATCAGCAAAACAATCTATTCAAGTAAATTAACTGGCTTCAGGTTATTAATTTAAGTTTGTGATAAACAAAAGGTGATCTGAAACTCAATTCTGTGGCTGTTCTAAAAAATAGTTTTCAATTAAATGATTAATATATGTGTTTGATTTGGTTGCCTGTCGCTATAACTTCCAAGAGAGAGTCAGAGGGTGTTGAACGAGTCAGCGAGCAGGCCAAAATGTAACATAAATAAAACTATAAAGTAGGAGATACACTACTTGATAGCAAAGGTAATTAATCACTGGTGATTAATAGTACACTCGTAAATGGGGCACCACCTCCGTTGTTTAGTTATTGGAGTGATCCGGAGGAAATTATTCCAAAAATCTAATCAAATCAAGCAAATACGAAGTAAAGTACGGAAATTAAAAGTAGGAATGAGAGTAAATAACAAAGAAGAGTAAATACCAAAAAAAATGTATCTTTTAGTCTGAAGGCGGAACTGGAGTCGGGCTGACCGCGTCACTTCCTCTGGCGATATCATAATGAAAATGCACGGAACTTTATTAACTATTCTTATTGTCTTTTAAAATTTCGAGATCAAGATTCACCATTCTCAGAACCCACAATGGCTGAACAAACGTTGTTTTACATGTTCTAACATGACATGACTGATGATCACTAGATATAAAAGTAAAACTGGTTAAAAATATCACAAACATGCATATACAGCAGCACTGATGACTTGTACATATTTCGTATAGTGCTAGCTTAATCCTTGTTATAGAAATATACGTCAAAGGCATTTAGTATTTGGAATAAACACAATTATAAAACGAAGTCCATTTAATTAAGAAAAACACATGATCTGTAATTTGGGTTAATCTTAAAATAGAAAAATGTGAAAAACATCAAATTTGTGGTCTTCTCGTGCTGGATGCGAATCTGTTAATTTTGGAAAGATGAAACTCTAGTTTAATGCTCATACAGGATTAACTTGAAATCAGAGTGTCCTGGCTCCTGCTGTAGTTTGGAGAATGCAAACAGCTTTTAAAACAGAACACGTCATATATCACACCTTGACAAGAGAGAATGCTAAATGTTGGTTGAGGCAGTTGTTTTCTTAAACAAGTTGAGTCTGCCAGAACAAAGGAGATGTAAACACGATCCAGGCCTATTCCTTCCCTTAATTTACATTCACAAAAGACACTCAATGATCAACACTTCTTTGTAAAAACAGTCTTGTTCCCCAAATCCAGATGCTCGGATCTTGAACCTGGGTGTCGAGTGTCGGTTTGACCTGAGAAAGAAACTTATAATCCTGTGAGGGGGGGGGGCAACTGGTGACTCCAATTGTAAATTAGGACGGGAGTCTTTCCTGAGGAGCACGTTTTATGGCTGAGACAAGACCTCATCCTCTTGTCCGGGTCAAAAAGGTTAAAGAAAGGGGGGGCCTTACAGACAATCCTGATGGAGGAAAAAGCACAATTGGGTGAAAGGTGAATTCAGAAACCAACGCAGGGTCTCTTGTGATGAGGACACCCACTGAGGATGTATATGTCTCTGTGTTTCAGGTCAACCTCTCACTGAACTCAGCCCTCACCAGAGACGCTGTTTTTTTTCTGCTCTTTTCCCCTCCACCCTCTTTAGCATTAAGTTCCTAAAGAAAACTACATTTCCCCTCCATCTACAGTCGGCATAAACACCCAACAATGGAGCTCACCTCTGCAGGTCGCTGCTGCAGTCAGGTTGATAAACAGGAGTGAAGATAAATCTACTTTACAATCCTAAAAATTAAAAAGCTATCTCTGAGCTCTCCTCCCATTGGTAAAAGGCTCCGGATCAGAGCAGAACCTGATGTGACTCCGAGTGTTTATTCCTTCAGAAGGTCTGGCTCTGCACCTGACTCTCCTTTGATAGAGCGACCCCTCGCGGCTTAGAATTAGTCCCACCCACTTCAGGTTCAAGCACTACCCATTTTTGGTTTAAGCCCAGTTTAGGCACATGGATACAGATAGTATACAGATATAGTTGGTTGAACAGATAATGGTATACACTGTACTTGTTTACTTCTAATCCCTAATTAACGTTATTCCCATTCACCTCTTTTCATGCTTTTACAGAACAGAAAAAACCTCGGAATATCATACTCCCCTGAGCCCAGCTATTGGTTTGTAGTCCTGTAAAGCAGCAGTGATGTCTAATAATACCAGAATGAAATCATGCATGAGTCAGTGTTCCATCAAATGTCATTTGGGGACTGAAATTCAACAAAAAGATTATTTATATTGATAAATGAATCTAGTCGCTAGAAGGGTAGATGTGATATGTTTCTGTCGATAGAGGATAAACCAAAGTTGGCTTTTAAAATCTGTCTAAATAAATCTGTATTTCCAGAATCTACACTAACAATGAAAATACGTGGGAGTTGCCCTGGTGGCACAAGCACACTTTGTTCAGGGACAGAGAGAACCTTGGCCTGTAGTACAGTTGCTGTTAGTATTTAAAGCTGCAGTAAGCACTGTTACGTTTAACTACTTACATTCAGACAGGACGGCCTATGGAGCTAGAATGATAGGTTGAGAATTCAAGAGGACTAATACAAGAAAATCTATTAACAATTTATTATAATTTATATGTAGGAAGTTAATAAAATGAGAATAATAAGAAGAAGAATGAGAATGATTTCCCGTCAGGCAAAACAAAATAAAAACAATACTGTGCTTCAGCTTGATAGTGAGAAACGACAACTGTGTCATTAAGCCACCAAAGGAAAGATTACAGTGCGTAAAAATACACATGCAGCTCATTTGTCATACTCCAAACCACATACCCCCGACCCAGACAGGCAGCCTTTTATTTTCAACTATTTGAAAGTTTGTCTGAGAGAGCCATAAGTTATAGTGATGAGTGTTTGCAAAACCCAAAAATTGCTGGTCTTGTGCTGTTTATCTCTCCAGACAAAGGACATTTGGAAACTTCACAGGTAGAGATAATTGTATTATAACATAGCTAAGAGTAGCATGAACACAGACCTAACTGATGAGATGTAACTGGTGATACTGCCCATCAGACGTACCAGGACATCGTTGACATCGCCAGTGGCAGCCTACCGTAGCAGCTCCCGGTACTTCGTAGCTTTTATTGAGTTTCTATTGTGTTTTTTGCTTGTTTTTTTATTTATTATTTGTACTCTGCGCTGTGGATTAACACAATCCACACAACAAGATGTTTTTCCACCGGTTTGGATATCTCCTGGTCAGTTTATTCATGCTTTGGTCTCTCCTGGCGACTGGAAGCCATGCCTGCTTGACAGCCGGCATTGTTTACAGTAGCGGCCAGCTGATCGCCCTGAGGCCCCAGA